>JANAVB010021798.1:17569252-17779252 GCA_029216955.1 Iris pallida
CGTCTTCTGTTGCAGAGCCAGCAATCCGATCTTTCTGTTTATCTAGTGCCTTCGCGGAGCGGGGCACTACATAATTATCCACCGAAAAGAAGTTTCGTCCTCGAAACTTAAGGAGAAACTTACGATATCCTTAGCAGCGATAGTCCTCATCCTTCACCATCATAAAATATTTACGGACTTTTTGTATGGAACGTTCATCTCATTATTGATATCGAGTAGGCAACGGAATTTCAATCAGAAGACATGTACAAATTCAATTGAATCAAAATTGGCCAGAGGATCGTGTTGCCCTGATACCATTCTGTCATGCCCCGATCCCGCAGAGTCCTTTCGTCCTCGCTTCGGACTCTTTTGGGACCGATCGTCCTCACTAAGGCGTGATGCCGTGCAAGCCTAAGTTGTGCTTGCACAAGGCCAAGACCTGAAACAAGACAAGATAGACAAGTTTGATAATACGCAGCGGAACGTATCGCAGATAATTGAAGCAGCAGCAGACATATTTCAGAATACAAGTATTGAACACAATGGTAACAAGAACATTTCTCTTTATTGATTTCATTTGAACAGATTACAAGCTCTCGATTCTCTCTGATACAATATTACATTCTCTCAGAACTTTACAGATTACAATGATCCCGTTCCCATACATTACATCCTTTATATACAAAACCAAACTCTTGTACATATGTCATCTCTTGGCATCTTTTCTGATTTCTGGCTCCTGAGGATGAGGCACGGGCTATCGCTTCGGGCTATCCTTCTCGATGCATAGTGCACCTGCATGCAGACTGATGATGGGTCAGTATATCAGCATACTGGTGAATTGTGAACAAAGGAGCTACATTTTTCTGAAACGATCACTGTTCATTTAGTGAGAAAACATTTTCTTGTGATGTGATCTTGCTACTCTTTACCTAGATTCATTTCATGAATGCATTAGTCAGTTTACATTCTTTTGAAAACACATCTTTGAAAAGCCACAATCATTTCCATCTTAGCCGCTGTGCCTCCCACGGGTTCAGCTCGTCGCTAACCGCTGTGACTCGTATGGGTTCAGCTCGTCGCTAGCCTCTGTGACGCTCTTGGGTTCAGCTCGTCGCTAACCGCTGTGACTCTCATGGGTTCAGCTTGTCGCTAGCCGCTGTGACTCTCTAGGGTTCAGCTCGTCACTAAGTGGATTCCCCAATGCGCATGCGATATCAAATGAATCATGCATAAATCGAGCAAGTCATAAACAATTCCATCTTCTTTTCAGGCAGGATACAGATCTCTTTTCTTAGCAGACAAGGGGCAGGTTCTCTTTTAAGCATACTCAAGATTACAGTCTTGTTATTAACAAAAGCATTCAATCAAAAACTCAGATTCTTAAGGCGTAAGCGAATCATAAAATGAGTCTTTGTCCACTCACCCAGATTAATCGTCTTCTGTTGCAGAGCCAGCAATCCGATCTTTCTGTTTATCTAGTGCCTTCGCGGAGCGGGGCACTACAATAGATGTCTTGAACCAGCGGATGCTTTGGAAGGCGATGCCCATACATTATGTCCCGTATAAGTCTTGACTCCACGCGGTCGTACGCTACGAATCGCCAAGGAACTCCATGCCTCGGCGCATCCAAGCGAGCTCGGCACCACGAGCTTTTACCTATGCCTGCACATAAATGCGGGTGTCAGTACTCAACTGTACTGGTGGAATGAGCTCCTCGCCCACCCATACAAAACTGACACGTTAGATTTACTTTATGCAACATAGTCCCTTTTTATCAATTGTCTTTCTAGTCTTGTCTTAGGATCAGTTTTAGTTCAGACGCCTTAGCCTATTTTGTGTCACGACTCGCACCCTAGAGTAAGGGCACGAGAAGTGGTACGTCCAGCCTACGCTGCAGTATCGGCGGTAGAACGCTATCCTAGGTCAATCATCTAACAATATAAGGTACATGTACAGTATATACACTCCGAATGGAGGTGACATAACAAATACAGTCTCAATCACATCTAAGGTAGAATACGATAAAAGATAGATAGATAGATAGATATGAACAGAAGAAAATCTACAGAGGTACAATCCAGATAAGGACTAAGTGTCTATGATAACATCTCCACAAACATCCAAATAAAACAACTCCCAATATATACAATAATGTATCAATGAGAAAGACAAGTAAGAGTCTAAGCTAGCAGTCTAACCCACAGGTGGTAGATCCTCTTCTGTAAGTGGGTCCAAGTCACAAGTGTTGTCTATAGCGGTTGTTTGCCATTGATTATAAAAGAACAGAACAATTATATCGGAGGACTGGACTTTTACTTCACAATACAAACTCGCTCGTACAAAGAAAGCCTAGGGACAAAAACCTAGGTACAACAATCTAAGTACGATTGTTTATTTTTGATTCTGGGGGTGACGATAGAGGCTCGAGAAAGCGACGGCTGCTCTGCCTTACTCCTTGGATGATCAGACGTAGCCTTGGCTCCGGTGAAGAACTGCTCTCAAGATGGGAAGACTCTTCTGTGCGCACCTTTTTCTCTCTGTGTGTCCAGCCAGGTGGAGAGGATCTCTTTCGCAAGGGAATGGCACCTTGCTATATTTTTTTCGATTTTTGATCGGGGATCCTTTTTGCATGGGAATGGCACCTTGCTATTTATAGGAGTGGGGTGTCATCATTAGGGTTTGCAATGATTACCCTAAAGAGTCGACGGCTTGGGGATTTAATTACCATTTTCCTTGATCCTATTTTATTGGCAATTAATCTTGACCACTAATCTTGATTGCAGCAAATCTGGACAATTAATGCTGATTGTGTCAAATCCGTATGGGCATTTAATGCTGACCATCATGAATCTTTGGAAGCTCGGATCTCCTGTCACGTGTCGCGATTGCAATAAATCTGCTTTGATTCGGGTAATTATGATGATTACACTAAATCTGGTCGTCGAGATTTGTTGATGACTCTTGATTGATTTAGTGCCACGTGGGAAGCTGATCTTCTGCCACGTATCATGACCGCGAGCCAAAGCCGCATGAGGGTAGCTTCTTAGGTTTTGAACTGCATGAAGGTGGCAGCCGCATGGGTATAGGCTCCGACATCTGAGCCGCATGGGGATGGTTTCCAATTGAGCCGCATAGGACTAGCCACGTGTCAAGGCTGCATGGGCGTGGCCTCTCAATATTTAAGCCGCATGGAGATGATCCCCATGATCTGAGCCGCATGAGAACAGCGGCCGCGTGAAGTGACTTCTTATAATTTGAGCCGCATGACAAGAGTCTCCACGATTCAAGCCGCATGCGAGCATCAGCCGCATGTGATGGTGGCAGCAGCATAGGGAGCTTTGTAGTTGGTGGATCATGCCAACTGCAGGGGAGATCTTCTTCGTTTCCCGAGGAATACGCCGTCATGTCATCATTTCAGATTTAATGTCAGAGTTATCACTTTATGTCAGAGCATTTAATGGGAATAGTCACTTTATGGCCAGCTGTAAAGGCAAGCGGCATAGGGTCACATGCTTCTTTCCTGAGCCGTATGAGGCTATTGAAGAGTTTCTGAGCCGCATGAGGCTCTGGTAGATTCCTGACAGCCTGCACGGCCACGACTTCTAGCCGCATACAGAAAGTTCATGCGACCACAATGGATAGCCGCATGCAGACAGCCTGTACGACCACCGATCCCAGCCGCATATCATCTCTCCCATGCGGCTCACGGTCAGTCTTTGACCGCCTCTCATACGGTCCTGACCACGAAGGCTCTCTGGAGCATGTGCCAGACTCTGTTGTGACCAGCTTGGACTCTTTCTACTACGCACTCTCAGGTGCTAGAAGGAAGAAGTCTCGGGTAGCGCGGGCTCGACGAGCTCAGTCGACTGTCCCAACTTCTGACTACCAGGGCATCTCGCTGGTTATTACTCGGGCCCCTGATGGAAAGTTGTACAGAACTACCCGTATCCAGCCCCCGGCGGCCAACGAACGGGATAGTTATCAAGAATCTCCCAACAAGGATCAGGGGCAAGTACTCGCGCTACCCCAATATCAGGGAGCTGGCAGGAGGCCAACACACTCATGTGCTCAGGACTCCCCATCCCACAAAGTAGGTGACTTACGCAACGCAACTCTTCACAAGCACAAGGAAAGAGACGAAGATTCGACGTGCAAAGGGTCCTGTCAAGGACATCAATGCACCCAAGTCATCGTCAACTGCTGCTGCAACAAGGTGGCAGCACAAAAAGACCGGTGGTCAGTCTTCCAAAGGCTGCAACACCCAAGCTCAGAAGACGAGGCGCTTCTCGTCGCCTCTTGCAATTCTGCTCTGAAGATTCCTGGCAGCGGAAGAGGGAAGAAAACAAATGTCTCTAACCCGAAAATTTCAACCGGCGTAACCAAGAAAATTTCTTCTAAACGGTTGTCTACCACCGTTGCAGGAGGAATTTACCAAGGTACCCGCTCAAAGACAAAATCTGTCATATTGGGAGATTCGTCCACATCTATGGGAGACACCGGAGCCGGGGGTAGCATTCCTCCAAACATCCACAACAACCCGGTATTCCAAGAAGATAGTCCGGGGGAAATGGTTCACCCAACAGATACAACAGATCCCGACGTCCCCAAGGACGTCCACAATTCTCAAGACGAGGCAAGCTCTGAAGCTGGGGGTACCACCCTTTCTGAGTCCGAACCAGAGGAGAACATTCCCACATACCCCGACGACTTCTCTGTACGAGGGTACGACTCAGAGGGCACGTCCTCTATCGTTCCTTCCATCTCTCCTCATGTGAGGACGGTGTTCATGACGAAAAGCAACCAAGAGGGTCCCAGTGATCACCACCGTATCGACACTCTGGAGGCCATACTGTATGCCTTGGTCAAATCCGTAGACGAGATCAAAGCGGCCCTTCCAACTCTGCAAGGAAGAACGCCTGGCCAAACAAGCTTGGGTCCCGCGGTCAATGCGGACTCGAACTCAGCTGCTCCAAATTCGGGCGATAATCCTTCTGAAATATCGGCTCCCACCGCTGCAGACGAAGCCAGGGAGGCAAAAAGAGAGGTCCAAGAGCTCCGGGCCATGTTCCAAGCCCGAAAAACTTGCCAGGACCTCAGGATACGACAACCGTATCCCGCTACGTGGAGAGATGTTCCCTGCCCACCAAAATACAAACCATGCCACATCAATCCATATGATGGAAAGACATCTGCAAGCAGGTACATCACCTACTTCGAAGTCACAACCGACCATCTGCCTCATGACGACGCCATCCTTACGCGACTGTTCATCGGAGCCTTGGAAGGGGTCGCCTTCGACTGGTACCGTAACTTGTCGGACAATTGCATCCACTCCTTCACCGGTTTCAAATGCATGTTCCTAGAGAGGTTCTATAAAGTAGGACAAGACGTGATAATGTCCACTCTCATGGACGTTGTTCAGGGAGAAAAGGAGCTAACAAGAAATTATATCGAGCGGTTTCGCCAAACCGCGATGAAGCTGCCTTCCGGCAACCCTGATTCCTTCTTGATTGAAATTTGCCAGAAGAGACTGCTTCCCACAATCAACCTCTGGATGGGCAAAAGTCAATTCAAGGATTGGAAGACGTTCATCATTAGTGCCACTAGCACAGAAGACAAGGTGAAGATAGCCCGCCAACTGGGATTGTACATATCGGAAGGGGAAGACAAGGGCAAACGACCTAACGTCAACAACAAAAATGGTGGTAAATCCTCCAGCAACCGAGAAAACAAGGGCAAGTAGGCTATGGTGGCCGACACAGCCCAAAAGCCCGAATCAATACCGGCAAAAAAGTAGTGGCCTCAGATGACCTACTCCTTCGAGGATGGCCATGTTAAACCCATCTTAGACATGCTCATCCAGGGAGGACGAATTCAGCTTCCTCCTTCCAGGCGTAAGCCTCGTCCTGCAGATATGGAGAGTCCCAAGTACTGCCATTACCATCGCTATGTTCACCATGCTACACAAGACTGCTATCAGTTGAAGCGATACATCCAACATCTCATCGATTCTAAGGCCCTGGCCATTGATTTCGAAGAGGTGACCGTGGCAGCCAACATGGTGTCAGTATAATTCGGTAACTTCCCTCCGACAAGGACTCAAGACGGAGTAATACCTGTCCCCCGAGCAAGGATAGAGGTCGCTAACCTTCCACCTCCCCGAGACCAAGCTGCTGGTCTAGTGCCCCTTACCACATCACGAGGGTAGATCATGTGGGTCCATCCGGACTTGGTACCTGAGGTGACTCAGTCCGCACTTTCCTACCAACAAGAAGAAGAATGGGAAAGTCAAATCATGTCGCACAATCTCGACAGAGGTCGAGGAAGCTACTGCTGTTGTTACCCGCTTCGGCGCACAAACCCAACCTCCACCGGGTAACTCGGCTGAAGATCATCAGCCGACAGCTGCTGATGCTCCAGGACCTCCGCAGCCTTCGACGACCGACAAGCCTAGGCCGAAGGGGACTCGCTTCGACAAACCTCTCCGGAGGGAGACGCCTGACGGGCTGGAGAGGCCGTACAACTTTGATATCTTGGCGCAATTGGCCAATACACCGGCCAAACTATCGCTATACGAACTCCTGAGACTCTCCAAGGATGTCCGTATCGCACTAAGCGAAGCACTCCAGAATGCCGATGCATACCTGGCTCAGTCCAATCTCACTGGGGAGGACTCGCCGGCAGATCTCCAGGACAGCGCTTGCACAGGGTCAATGCCAAACATTGTCTTCACTCCGCAGGATATGCTTATCAAGACCAACCTGCATGATCGCCCTCTATATTATACTGGGTACATTGGCGATATCAAGGTCGATCGGATGCATATTGACCCCGGGTCCTCCATAAGCATCATCCCGAAGAGCCTACTACACCATCTGCGTATCCCAATGCATCGCCTGACGCCGACAAGCACTGCCATCAGCAGTTTCAATTCGGGCAGGAGCTACCCGATCGGAAAGATTCGCCTAAAGTGCCAAATCGGCGACTTTCAGTCAGAAGTGACCTGTTATGTCATAGATGCGGACACTTCCTATAACATTCTCCTGGGGCGTCTTTGGATACACGATTACATGATCGTGCCTTTCACACTGCACCAGTGCTTCAAGTATATCGACAAGCACGGCCTCGTGAGGACAGAATTTGCCGACATCGATCCCTTTAAAGGAGTCGAATCCTACTACTCAGATTCATGCTTGTACGAGAAGTCGAAAAAGCATCTTGCCGAAAGAGATACTCAAGCTCAAACTGAGAAACCTCCGACAATCCACCTCCAAGCCCGCAAGCCTGGCATCTGTGCCCCTTACAGCCACTCTGCACAAGGACGCGATTAGCCTCTCTGCACAGGAGGAACAAATGATAATCCGACTGCCAAGGTCTGGCCAAGCGCCAAGACCCACGACAGAACCACTGATAATCAGGCTATCTAAAGCTAACCAGCAACAAGTAGAGGAGCTCAATCCCTCTGTCAAGCCAATGACGATCCGTCTTCCCAGAATGAATCGACAACCGAGCACCAAGCTGGGGGTAGCTAGTATGTCAACAACTCCACATTCTGCTCCACCCATGGAGCCTCTGATAATCAAGTTGCCCAAGTTATCCTCTCAGTCTGCATTTACACAGGGGGTGGCTGAAGAAGAATCAGAGCTGGCCAAGTATGTGACTGCTTACACCGATATGCCATCTGCAGATGATGTAATCCCACTGGAAAAGATACCTTATTTCATCAATAAAGGGCTATCTTTGAATTACCTCGAGCTTAATAAGCTTTGTACAATGTATGCTATGGAACACTGTATTGGCGCTCACCTGCACACACAAGTGACAAATGTCTACACCGTAAACCAACTTACCCCAGCATACCTTGGTTTTAGGTACGGATAACAAGTTTGATTGGGGATACCTAGAACAGTTCCACGGCAAGGTGGTCGTGGGTGTTCGGGGTATCGGGGGATAGAATGCCATGGAACAGCTGGGCTCCCGGGGCATGATGAGGAATGGTAGGCCTGTACTAAGAGACTTAGCAAAGGACATTTGTGGACCTATTATCCTTGAAGTACCCCGACTTAGGATACGGATAATAGGATGAAGGGGAACCAACATAGTCACTCAGAGGTAATAAGGACATGGCAAGTATGAGGGTTTTACCGGGGAGTCTTCCTACTCAGAGGTAATGAGGACATGGCAGGAGTGGACTCAACGGAAGATGCTTCTACAAGACCCCCTTCAAAGTTTTCAAAATTTTTTGTCAAGTTTTGGAATACTTTGAATAAGAAGCATGGTGGTCGGGGCGCATGACTGTTCAGGCGCATGGATACTCCGCGCCTCAGTGATGGGGCGCAAGCTCCTCTCAGTTAATGCAAATGATAATGCTTCGATAACCAAGAAGATTAATGATGATCTTTTTGGATTTATTGGCAGTTATCTCTTCACAGAACCCGAGGCGGCGGCTGAGGTCACACTTTATCGGTTCACGCGTGCGACTAAGCCTATAAATAGGCATCTGATGGAGAGAGAGAGAGAGTTCTTCCTCTCTTTGCTTTCTCTTTTAGAGTTCTTCTTTTGAAAAAACCCTAACTTTCTTCTTTCACGAAATGGCTCCCAAGACTTCTCGCGGCGGTGCTGGCCGAGGACGAGGCAAAGGGAAAGAGCCTGTAGAGGCTGCCGCGGATGATGTCCCCCGGACGCCCGTCGACGTTCGGCCGGCGGTGATTGGTGGGTTTCATCATTCTTTACCATATCTTTCTGTACCATTTTTAGAACTCACATACGCCGACGCGCATGGACCTTGAGTCCTGATGATGTGCTGAAGCTTTTTCGCCGACGCGTATGGGTTTAAACCCTGATGATGTGCCGAAGCTACACTGCTGACGTGCATGGGTTTAGACCCTGATGATGTGCTGAGGCTCCAATACTGACGCACATAGGTTTTGACCCTGATGATGCGCCGAGGATCCACTGCTGACGCACATGGGTTTTAGACCCTGATGATGCACCGAGGCTCCACTGCTGACGCGCATGGGTTTAGACCCTGATGATGCGCCAAAGCTTCTTTTCAGATACACCTGAGCCTTGGTTCAGGGTATGCACTTCTGATGGGAACGTGACTCAGATTCTTTTGTTGTTTCTAACATATCTGAATCTTTGCCTTCTTTTGTTGACCACCAGTGTCGATGACTGTCCCGCTCTTGAATGAAGTGCTTCTGGACGCCGTCCTCTGTCAGATGGGAGTGGATTATAATGAGAAGGTGATAAACCCTGCCCGAGCTGCTATTATGCTGGATCAGCCTCCCGAAAGAATGACTCAAATCCGGGAACAACAACATGGGTTCCTCTAACGGATGATGGAGCGTGGCATTTTAAAATCTTCCACTTCTGATACTGTAACTTTCTTGAAGCCTGAGTTCCTGTTTGGGGACCGCCTTACTTCTATTGAAGTAAAGGTGTTAAAGGTCAAGGAAGATTGGTTCTTTACCGCAAGGGAGTGCATATGACTGTTAAGCAACTTGAGCGTCAATGGCCTTTGACGGCTTTCTGTCATCTTGCTTCCAAGGGGAGGATGTCTTGGGAGCTAACCCCATCTCAGGAGGGAGCGGTGGCAGGCACCATCAAGATCGACGTCACCTCCGATCAGAGGGATACTTTGGCAGCCGTGCGGGCTGGGCCTTCTTTCACCTGGCGGACTCTATGTCCTGGGAGCATTTACAGTAACGTTCCTATCAACATATTTGCTTTTGGCGCTTCAACTTTTGCAAATCGTATGCTATTGTTGTAGCGGTCGTACCCGAAAGGTGAATTTTGGGTAGAGGATTCGTGTCACTATGTTTCCAAATGGGACAAACTGACACTCTGGATTCTGTCGCGGTTTCGAACCGAACTCCGAGAGATTGGGCTGACTGCCGCAATCCATGCTACCCAGGCAGGCGTCGACATCAACAGGCATATGTTCCTCGCACTTTCGGAGATGTTTAACACCCAGACAGGGACTTTCTTCACTCCGGTGTGGGAGATGGGACTCGTACTTCATGAAATATATGAGGTGTCAAGGCTCCCTTGGGGATCAGAACCTTATGAGGAATACTTCCCGACCAACGAGGAGGGTCACAGCCTCATGTGACCGCTTGGAGAGATTACGTCTTTAAGCAAGACAAGGAGGATCCCTCTCAGTTTACAACTCTGCCAGCGCTTTCCAGTAGCGTGGTGCTCTCCGAAATGAGCAGGTTAAATGAGAAGAATCCCCAGGAAAACGAGGACCGGCAGTCGGACGAACGCTCCTATAGCTGTTTCTGGCACCTTACTCATCGGATGTCGTCCAAAGCAGTGTTATAAGCTGCGTATCTGATGATTTGGCTCCGGGATTATGTCTTTTCGGGCGGGTCAGGATCTGTGGAGAGGGTGACCCGGAACCTAATCCTGCCAGTTGTGAAGTTGGTTTTTGGCCGTCGCTTAGCTTTACTCCCCGCAATGGTGTGTAACCTCCTACGAGGTTTACGAGAATTTATGGGAAATGTGGTTCATGAACGAGGTAGAAATGACAACTTTCCCCGTGCCGAACTGCCGTTTCATTATTTGATGGGTGGTTAATTTTACACCATCCCAATGTGATGAGTCCGGGCTCGGAAGAAGACCACAGGGCCGGAGATGCATTCCTCCGCCGTTTTCACCAGAGAAGTTGGTTGCATACTGGTGTTCCTATTTGCAGGAAAGTTTTATCCCTCCTTCAGGGGTGGGAGATCACCAAAAGTTGGTCCCCTTTTTTTGGGTTTTGAGGCCAACGAAGACCTAACGGATTCGGGTGAAGATGCCACCACTCTGCCTCCATGGGGATTCCGCTGGTTGCAAAGTATCCGGCCGTCCCATCTGGTGTACCGGAATAGGAACTAGTGTTACCTGGAACCGTATTTGCCGAGCCGTTTTGCACGATAATTCGGCTATGCTCAGTTGATGTTGGAGAACCCCAGTATTAACCTGGGGTATACTGGAAGTTTACTGGACGGTGCACGAGCTTGGCATTACTACAATGCCGGATGTACCAGAGCTCGTTTTACGTTGCCTGTCCAGAATCTACGGCCACCAATTCTTTTCTCGGCCGCCAAATTTTACTGTGTTATAAATGTCGTGCTCCCCGGACATGATAGGGAGACCAGTCTCATTGCCGGCACCCAGTTAGCGGCGACCGGGGACATATTGGCGAAGGTTCGATCGTACCGTTCGCCAGAGGTAGGTTATCGACGTACCCCTGTCGTATCTACGGGGGGTCAGGCAGAGCCCTCGGCCGATCAACCGAAAAGACGTGCTGATACAGAGACTGGCTCTTCTGCGCCAAAGAGACAGAAGAAGGCATTGTCGCCGACAGTATCAACAGACTCAGCTCCTGCGGAGGTAAGGATGTCCTACGTAGTTTGGTTAGGTTCAACATTTCTGGTGACCTATGCTTTCTTTTTGTAGGTGCCGCTAAAAAGGAGAACCCGTACTCCAAAATCTGGTGCCAGCAGACCAAAGGAGGTGGCGGGCTCATCTGAAGAGTGCATTCCGTCGATTGTGATGTCTCTCGTGAAGGAGAACTCGGACGATGTCGTGGTTGTGGAGATTCCAGTATCTCTAGATTGTGTTGGAAGGGAAGCTGAGGTTGAAGCAGTTCCTGGAAGGGTTCAAGCCGCCGTGGGGGCCTCTGACATTGAGGACCCAGCCGATACGGGACTTCCAGATGAGGAAGTGGAGTGGAGTTCGTCGTCTTCAGATGGCGTTCCTCCAGAGATGAGTGAGCCTGTTGCGGGAGCAGCAGACATGATTGAAACAGAGGAGAGGGTTGATTCCCCTCCATGTTATGATGAGGGGAGGTCGGCTGCAGCGTTGCCGAGCCCTACCCCAGACTCAGCAGCGGAGGCTGAGGTGGCTGCCGACCGGGAGGTAGCGACAGATTCTATCCTCGCGGAGGGATTTGATGATGAAAATGAGGCTCGTCCGCCGATCCTAACTCCAAGAGAGCCGAGTCAGAAAAAAGTGTTGATCTCGCTGCTCTGCCGGAGGGGGAATGTCCCGTACGGCCTGCTGATAGTGTGTTGGGGACGGATGAGGTAGCCCCTGACGCCGGTGGTCCCTCCGAGCTTGAGAAGGGTAAGGGTTTGCTGGAACCCTTTGTTGCTCCTTCTACTTGGGGTACGATATCGACGCCTCTCTCGGCTCCTTCTGTTCTTTTGGCTCCTCGGGCTAGTAGCAAAATTCAAGCCCCTGTTGAGGGAGGGTCCGTTGATACCGAGGTTTCAGCCTCGCAGATTGAAGCCGGCAGGCCTTCTTCCGGTCCGCCATCTAGAGCAGCTCCTCCAACTCCTGCTATGACGCCGCAAGTGCTGGCAGATGCAGATGAGTATGTGAAGTTTATTATTGAGGCGGTGTATAAGATGTTGTAGAGGGGCGTATCGGCAGTGATGGATGCCAATAGGAGTTTTGCGATGGCAAAAACCCTGGCACTCCCTCACATCAGTCTGATACGTTCCCACCAGGGCCATGATCATATGGCCGAGATTCTGGAGGCCTCGGTGGCCGAGTTGGACCAGCTGCTTTTCGAGTTTCAATGTATCCAGCGAAATGATCTCTTCGTCCCGATAGATACAGAAAAGAAGAAGTTGATCGCTGAGACTGAGTCATCTTATCCGGCCACCATGGGTGTCTGGGAACGCGAGGTGGCTGAAACTGAGGCTGCGGTGGAGAGGCTATCTCAGTCCACGCAGAAGAAGGTGGAGTTGTGAGCTGCATTGGACGCTAGTATAGCGGAGGTTGATGCCAAGATTCGCCTCCTTGAAGACTAGCGGGCCCAACTCTTATTAGAAG
Source organism: Iris pallida (assembly GCA_029216955.1). NCBI lineage: Eukaryota > Viridiplantae > Streptophyta > Magnoliopsida > Asparagales > Iridaceae > Iris > Iris pallida. Next base: position 17,582,066 of record JANAVB010021798.1, read on the forward strand.
TTGAGCGAGTCCAGGCTGAACATGTAGCATCTAAGGAAGAGGAAGCGGCTTTCACCCGCCAGGCTCTTTTCCTGGCTCAGCAGCGGCAACAGTTGGACGAGAAGCATGAGGATGACACTTCTTCTGAGGCCATAGAAATGATGTGTCAAGAAGCCGAACGCCGAGTCCTGGCGACCGCAGAGACTCGTGCGGCAGACTTGAAGCGTTGGATCGAAGAGCTTTCAACCAATCCCGGTGATGCTTAGGGATTGTAGCCTCTCCTTTTTTTTGTTATTTTGTGTAATTTGTGACTTTTGCTGGGGATGTATTTCTTTACTTTTAAATAAAGAATGAAGAGTTTTATGGTGTGTTCATTTTTGCTGTTATGAACTTGATGATTTATGTGGACCTATTATCTTTTGCGCACCTTGGTTTTTAGGTACAGATAATAAGTTCGAGAGAACTGACATGTTTGCTCAGAGGTGATGTGGACGTGGCAAATATGGGGTTCTAATGATGGAATCTTCCTTCTCAGAGGTGTTATGGACGTGATAGGAATGACTCTGGGGGGGATACGCGGAACTACTCAGAGGTAATATGGACATGGAAGTTCTGCGATCAATGTACGGCAACACAAGGGTTGTCTGTATGGGATGTTTACTCAGAGGTAATGTGGACGTGGTAAACATGATGGGTAGCGTAGTCTTACGGAGCATAAGATTCTGCTTTATAGGGCGTAGGGGAACAACTCAGAGGTAATGTGGACGTGGTTGTCCTTCTAATGGAGGATAGAACGCCACGGAACAGCTGGGTTCTGGAAGCGTAAGATTTTGTGGAAGGGAATTATACGTGAGCCCCGATGATTGGGTCCACAAACTCCCTTGTTGGGTGAGGATAGAAGTACATGTCTGAAGGATGTCAAGAGTAGTACTTCTTTAGGAACTTGCCGTTGATGGGCATCATGAACAAGTCTCTATTGGGTTTGGCGAGGCGGTAAGCACCGTTTGAGTATACCGTCTCTATGATGAAAGGCCCCTCCCACTTGGGCTCGAACTTTCCTGGTGTCTTGTGAGTCAATACCATCGGCCTCCTGACTGCCAGAACCAGGTCGCCTACTTGGAAAGTCCTCTGCTTGACCTTCTTGTTGAAAGCCTGTGATATACGGGCTTGATAGAGTTCGATGCGCTGTTGAGCTATGAGACATTTTTTTGTCAAGTGCCTCCAATTCTCGTAGACGGCGACATTGATTGTCTTCTTCTGTGAGTTGATTTGTGATGGCTACACGGAGTGAGGGTATCTGGATCTCGAGAGGCAGTACCGCTTCGCTCCTGTAAACTAAGGAGAATGGCGTGTTGCCTGTCGGGGTCCGTACCGTTGTACGGTAGGCCCAAAGGCATTCGCCGAGCTTCTCGTCCCAGTCGCGTTTGTTGGATGATACGACCTTTTTGAGTAGCCTGACGATAGTCTTGTTAAAAGCCTCGGCCAATCTGTTTGCTTGTCGGATTGTAGGCGGTTGATGCCACGTACTGAATACGATACTTGTCACAGAATCTGCTGAAAATGTGGCTGATGAACTGTGCACCGTTGTCATGGATAATCCTACGGGGTACCCTTAAAATGGTATATGACATGATGCTTGATGAAGCTGACCACCCTGGAGCTCTTCACTTCCGCCAGTAGAACTGCTTCTGCCCATTTGGAGAAGTAATCGGTGATGGCTAGGATGAAGCGATGTTCCCTCGATGAAGGAGGGGTGATAGGTCCTACAATGTCCATGCCCCAAGCTTCGAAGGGCCAAGAGGCGACCCTAGGATGTAGTGGTTCCGACGGTGTATGGATGAAGTCGGCATGGAGTTGACAAGCATGGCACTTCTTAGCATAGTCGACAGCGTCGGCTGCCATGGTTGGCCAATAGTAACCCATGCGTCGCAGTCGATCCTGCAACTTAGGCCCAGGTTGATGAGCCCCGCAAGTTCCGTCATGAGCTTCTCGAAGGGCTTCGGCTATTTCTTCGTTGGATAAACATCGAAGGAGAAGTCCATCGTAGGAGCGTCGGTACAGCATTTTAGTAGCTGCATCGTAATAGAATCGAAGGAAATGCCTCCTGACCGAGACAACTTCTTTCGGATCCTCTGGGAGAATTTCGTAGACAGCGAAGTCGATGAACGGAAACCTCCAGTCTCGGACATTAACACTAGCACTTGTTGATATGGCATGGGCCATTTGTGAGCATAGGTTGTTTTTAGGACAGACCAAGTCTCGACCAACTACCGTGATGTAGTGTTGAGTTCCGAGGGGTGCTGCCAATGAGGCTGCGAAGCCAGCCAGAGCGTCAGCCTCCATATTTTGTAAACGAGGTACATGTTCGATGAAGAACTTGGTGAAGGTTGAAATGATGTTCAATACATCTTCATGGTAAGGAATCAGATCTTTTTGGCGAACTTCATATTGCCCTCCGATCTGGTTAACGACGAGTTTTGAGTCGCCGTAGGCTTCCAAATGATTCACTCCCAGCTATTAAGCCAGCTGGAGTCCCATGATGAGCGCGTTGTACTCGACAACATTGTTGGAGCACAGCTTCGAAAGGGAGTAGGCATGCTGGATGACCAACTGATCGGGGGAGACTAAGACTACCCCCACTCCTGCGATGATTTGGCCTTTGGGGCCTGTTCTTGAAGCACCATCGAAAAACATTCCGCCAGACGGAGCTTTCTTCGGTGACGTTTGATTCTTGGACCTCATCCGGGATGTCTTCATAGAGTCTGGAGGACTCTGGGATGGGGTGTACAGCTAAAAAGTCGGCCAGAGCCTGACCTTTGATGGCTCTTTGTGGAACGAACACCATGTTGTATGGCGTTAGCAGGATCGCCCATGTAGCTAGCCTGGAGTTCAATGACCCTGGCTTCGTCATGAGAACTCTGAGTGGATTGACTCGGGAGATGACATGAATTGTCTGGCCCGAGACATAATGGCGAGTCTTCTGGATGGCAAATACCAAAGCCAAATACTCTTTTTCAACAGGGTTGTACCGGTGTTCGGCCCCGATCAGTATTCTACTGAGGTAGTAGATAGCTTGCTCTTAGCCTGCATCGCTGTTCTGAGCCAGCAGAGCGCCGATGAAATGATCCTATGGCACGGACGTAGAGAAGAAATGGTTTGCCGGCGACAGGGTGCTACCAGGACTGGCAGGCTCGTCAAGTAAGCCTTGATATTGTCGAAAGCTTTTTGGCATTCCTCTGTCCAGACGTAAGAGACTCCCTTCTTCATGAGCTGGGTGAAGGGTTGACATTTTCCATGAAAGGTTTGCTATAAACCTCCGGATGTATGCCAGACGCCCCTGTAGGCCTCGAAGTTCTCGAAGGTTCTTCAGAGGGTCCATGTCAAGGATGGCTTTGGTCTTCTCGAGATCGACATGAATGCCTTTCGCCGTGATAATGAAGCCCAAAAACTTTCGCTAGAAATCCCTAGAAAGGATTTGGCGGGGTTCATCTTGAGTTGATGCGCTCGCATGAGATTGAAGACTGTCTTAAGGATCTTGTAGGTGATCTCCTTTGAGACGGCTCTTGACTGCGATGTCATCAACATAGCATTCGACTGTCTTGCGAAGATGCTGACGGAAGATGGTGCTCATAGCTCGTTGGTATGTCGCACCAGCATTCTTCAAGCTGAAGGGCATCACTGCAGAAAACCCCCTTCAGAGTCCTAAATGACGTGTATTTTGTGTCATCGGGAAACATCTTGATCTGGTTGTAGCCCGAATACCAGTCCATGAAATACATGCGTTCGAAGCCATATGTGTTGTCGATCATCACGTCGGTAATTGGAAGCGAGGAATTCGTCCTTTCGGGCAAGCAGTGTTGAGATCCCTGAAGTCGATACAGACTCGTATCTTCCCATTCTTCTTGGTGACTGGGACGACGTTGGCTACCCAATCTGGGTGTTGTTCTACACGAATAAATCTGCTGATCAGGAGTTTGTCTACTTCCTGATCGATAGCGTTCATGATGTCAGGACGAAAACGTCGCTGTTGTTGTTTTATAGGCTTGGCATCAGGTAAGATATTAAGCCTATGCATCACGATCTGGGGATCAAGTCCCGACATATCTTCGTAGCTCCAGGTGAAGACATCGATATATTCTTTAGCCAGTTGGATTAAAGATTCCCTGGTCTTCTCCTTTTAGACTTTTGCTGATGAAGATGGGTTTGGAAGAAGATTCATCCCCAAGGTCGATCCGCTCGACTTCGTCTTCGGTAGGGGTTTCGCGTAATTCAAAATGAGACTCCCACTAGTTCTCCTAGGCGTTGAGACCAGGGTTCTTCCTCGAAGAATTCTGGCGTTTGGTCTTCGCCTTCATCTTCTTGAGATTGTGCAGACGTCATGTTGGGTGATAGCACTTTCTTGAAGACTGATCCGATACTGGTATCGGAATCCCAAGTTGATGCTTCGGATGAATGAGAATGTTCTACTTCTTCTGCCTCCGAACTCTTTGGAGTTGACGGCGGCGTGACATAGCCCACCCCCCGTCGAGTTCGATGATAGTAGTACTGCGGCTTTCCTTTAGGTGTTGGGAGCCAGAGCGGAAGACGTCGACCCTTGCCGTAGTTCAGGCCTTTGTTGCTTTTTAGATCGTACCCCATCTTTTGGATGAGGTACTTTGCCTTGTCCGTGTATCGATAGACTTGTATTCTGCCGGTATCTGGTTCTTGCTCGAGTGGCAGAAGGTCTTGATGACGCTCGACTTTACCGAAGATGATGGATTCTTCGTCTCGATTCTGCAGTAGGGACTACAAAACAGACCCCTTGGGACGGAACTACTCGATTTACATGATGGACGATCATTATTTGTGTTTGCAATGACCGTAGAGCATTATCTAATGTATACATGGCATTCCAATATGGAAGACTAGAATAATTAAAAGATACTCTATTATTGATAAAACACGAGATTTTGTCCTGCAGGATTACATTATCCAGAGAGGGTGCATCTATATCAGCAGATATATATTCCTCTAACTCTTCATCTATGAGTACTGGAATTAGATCGAGAGAGTCCACCGCAGCTTTGACCTTGGGATCCAAGAGGGCTATGTGGGCCTTCTCTGGTAGCTTGGATGAGATGGATGATTGCGTAGGCTTGCCTTTAAGATGCACCTTCAGAGGTACCTCAACTGCGTCTTCAGTGGCCGGTGCCTTCCCCTGTAGTTTTGCCACAAGGAAGAGCCGATGTTTGAGGCGGCTTTTCCTTGAGCCGTATCTTCAAGGAAGCTTCAGTAGGTGTTCTACCTAAAGCAGTTGGTGCTTTTCCAGGCAGCTTGATAATCATAGGAGCCGTATCTTCAAGGAGCATCGGGAATCATCTCTGGCTCCATGTCCGGCTCTGCTACTGTTTCTGCTTCATCATCAGCGTCGTTGGCTTCCCCTTCGTCGAATGACTTGTATAGGGTAGCATCAGTGAAGTAGGCTTCGACCCCTTTGAAAGGGTCAATGGCTGCAAACTCCGTCCGGATGATGTCGTTGGTGGACACGTACTTCAAACATTGGTGGAGTGTAGATGGCACCACCATGTACTCATACAGCCATGGATGACCCAGTAGGAGGTTGTAGATTGACGTCAGCGTCCACGACATAGCAAGTCACCTCGGTTCTGAGGTTACCAATATGACACTTCAGCCGTATTTTGCCCAGCTGGCTCGCTTTTGCTAGCATTGAAGCCACTGATTGTTGTGTTGGAAGGCGCCAGTCGGTACATTGGGATCCCTAGTGTTGAGAGCAGCGTCTTCGGGATGATACTGAGGGAAGACCCCGGATCGATCTGAATCTGCTTCACTTTGACGGAACCGACATACCCTGTATAATACAATGGCCTGTTGTGTCGGTTGTGCTTGAGCAGCATGTCTTGTTGGGTGAAGGTTATGTTGGGGATAACCTCATCCGCACAATAGCAATGCGTACATGTAGTCGGGAGATCTTCAGGCTGCATGACCTGACTGATGAAGGACTCAGTATCCTTCAGAGCTTCACAGAGAGCTTCATGAGTGTCCTTGGAAAGGCGAAGAAGCTCAAACAGAGATAGACGGGCAGGAGTACTGGCAAGTTATGCCAGTATGTCGAAGTTGTGGGGCTTGGCTAGCCCTGAAGCATTCTCCTTTCGCAAAGGCTTGTCAAAATGGGCCTCTACATGCCTCTGCTTATTGGCTGCTGGAGGCCTAGATGAGCCCTCTTCCTAGGCAGCAGGGACGGTGCAAGGAGGCACAACCTCGACGGCAGCTTCGTCAGGTTGGGCGTTCTGATGTGAACGCGTCTGTACAGGAAGTGCTTCTTTTGCAAAGGAAGAGACCATACGGCAAGACTTGATCTTCCTGCCCTTAGTTTTAGAGGCAGAGCGTATCTCCGGTTGAGTAACCTCGGAGACGAGATCAGGGTGAACCCATAAGACCTCTCCCCGAGATGTGGTGAGTGGGATGAGTCCACTCACGTTGTCACGAGTAGGTGGTAGATTGACCACCTCCATTGTCGCCTTAGGGATGAGGACGACGCCATCTTGTGTTGTGGTTGGCGGCAAGGTGCCAAATTGGAGTGACACCAGGTTGGCCAAGACCGTTTTCTCCTCGTAGTCGACGGAGATAACATCCGCATTGATCATGCGCTGGATGTAGTTTTTGAGGACGTAGCAGTCCTTAGTTGGATGTCCAACAAACCGATGGTAGTGACAATGCCTCGGATTGTCCACTTTTCCAACCTCGTCGGGACGCTTCGGGTCCGGCAACTTGATCTTGTCGCACTGGTTCAGTATCTCGAAGAGTTGCAGGGTGTCTTCATCGTTGAAAGAATAAACCTCCTTTGGCCTTGGTGCAAGTGGAGGCTTCTGGGTAGGTACTGATGCACCTTTGGAGGCATTGATAGTCAACGCCTGTTTTCCCTTCGTCTCTCGTCCAGGGTTGTTGGCTGCAGGCCGTTTCCCTTTGTCCTCAAAGGCAGGGAAACTAACTCCCAGAAGGCAAGCATTGGACGCCTTCTTTTCTGCCGCTTCGGCCTCGATGATCAAGGAACTCCAGTCGAGAGGAGGAGTAGAGTTGAGCCAGAGTTTGATCGCAGGCAGCATGTTCATGCTGCAGGAGGAGAGAAGTGCACGTTCTGGCATGCCCGGGGGCAGTCTGAAGCAGGCCTGTCGGAAGCGTTCGAAGAATACTCAAACTGTTTCCTTCTCCTTCTGACGTATCTCTATGAGGGACGCCATTGTCATGTCCTTCCCGCCGTCGTAGAAACGGTCGAGGAAGAGATGCGTCAAGTCGTCGAAGGAAGATATGGTGTTATCGGGGAGACTGCAGTACCTGTCGTACGCTACTCCCTTCAGTGTCCCGATAAATATGCTGGTGAGTAGTACGTCCTCCTTCGAGAGATGTCCCGTTTGAGACTGGAAGTACGTAAGATAGCGGCGTGGAAAGTCCTTTCCGTCGTATGGCGTCAATGTTTGTAGTTTATACTTGGGAGGATAAACCACATTATTCCATTCGAGAGGATATGGTTGGGGGATCCCCATCTTCTGGCGCTCCTCTTGCCTGTTCTTGGACTCAAAGCGCTCGCGCAAGTCCCTGATCATCTCGACCACGTCTTCTGTGGAGCTGGGAGTCGGGGATGGTGGTACAGCCTAGAGTTGAGCATTTGATGGCTCCGACGTCCGAGGTGCTTCGCGGCGATCTGTATCCAAGGATACCCGTTGAAGGGGTACACTTGATTCTCCATTGGCCCCTGGGTCAGGACCAGTAGAAGGTGCCCTGGCCAAAGCTGACCGTATCTCAAACACTGCTTAAGTCAGTGTTTGCATGGAGGCATAGAGGGTTTTGAGTCCTCCCTCCAAGGTATCCATGTGCTGGACGAGGTCTGCTGGCGGCGCATCTAGCTCGGCATCATCCCCAGTCATGTATACTGTCATGACACGGCTAGAAGTGGATGGATCAGTTGAGGCTTCACTCTCGGCTTCACTCTCCTGTAGGGGAGTTGCCTCTCCTGGAGCTTCGTCCTGGCTACCCCAAGCTACGTTCTGGAGGAGACCCTCGTCTTCGGGAGAAGTATCCACAAGGGCCTGAATACCCCCAGTTCTGTCTTGGAGGACTTCTTCGTCTTCGAGACGCAGATCTACAGGGGCCAGACTACCCCCAGCTATGTCCGGGAGGCTGACTTCGTCTCCAGGATGAAGAACCTCTCCAGCTGTGCTCTAAAGGACATCTTTGTCTTCAGAAGGAGGATCAGCAAGGGCTTGACTACCCCCAGCTTCCTCCAAGATCTTCTTTCTCCCCCGAGTGCCTTCAAACACTCCGGAGGACGGGACAGTTGTCTTGGTTTTCCTCGGCTGGCTCTTGGACGAGGACAAGGAATTGCCAGTCGCCTTTCGGATTGACGAGGAGTTAGAGATTACGTTGCATGAAGAAACCTTTAGTTCTGGCTCCTCTTATATTGACACCTTCTTCCCGAGGCGACGTCGAAGGGGTGTTGATGACTGCAGCCGCTGGAACACCGACTATAGCACAGGTGTGCCCTGTGAGGGGCGCAATGTGCTTGTCAATCGACTCTCCTGATCGGCATTTATGAGTGATCATGTTACGCAGATCATTGGAGGAGAGTGCCACCTTCATACCCCTATCAGGCGCATGGCAAGGCCAAGCGCCGGGGTGGTCAAGTAAATGCTGCGCCCCCTGATCCAACACCAAATAGGCGCTCAGATCAGTAGTGGGGAAACAACATTTACAGTGACTTGAACGAACCTCAGACGCACAACCAGTGGAGGCGCGGGAGTTCAAGACCACAGGGTTTGCCTTGCTCGACTTGGTTGCGAACGCAACAGATGCGCCCAAGTGAGACAAGGACTTTGAAGGTTGACTCATTTCCGGCACAGAAGCACCCGAGTCGACCTTATATAGCTTACCATCAGTGGTGCACATGATTGTGAGCGTATGCTTTTGGTTTGCTGCCGGCATAGCACGTTTGAGGTGTATGGCCCGTGCTGCCTTGGACTTCTTCATACCAGCCCGCTGGGGTGCATAGTACTCAGAGTCCAAATTCTTTTTGCCACTACAGCGAGTGAGTCTGTCAAAGACAGAGACCTTCTGTGGCGCATCAGAGGTGATGCACAGGGCATTAGCTGCGCCCCTGATCCGTCGACGCATCTTCCTCGCCTGAGAGGGAGATGGCTGGGGAATGTGGTCAGCCGCACGTTTCCTCGAAAGATGTGCTGCACCGGTGGGCGCATCTTGGCCGCTGAGAACGTCAGCAGGAAGGAAAGGCTGTATTGGAGCATCCCCTTCGGTGGTGGTGCCAGAAGCGTCGACCTTGCGTACCCAGACTTGGCAAGTCTTCTTCGGCTTCGGCAGCCGCTTTGAAGGACTCGTACTGCCTTCAGAGATGAACTCCTCATACGCCTGTTGATTGAGGCGTACGACCAGCGTCTTGTGGGAGGATCCCACCTTCATGTCGTCGGATTACGACACAGCTTTCTCGGTGGAGGAGAAAGAGGTCACCAGCATAGTCGACAGTTTGTTTGCCATTAAAATCTTTTGATTACAAATTTCAATTACAAAAAGAATAGTGTTACAATGTAGGACTTAGACGTAGTCCTAGGAGTACACTTTTGTTTATCTGGGTCCCTTGTGCCGATGGAGCGAGTGGTAATGTGTTGACTCCGTTGACGATCTGACGACGGTTTTCGGTTCTCTGAAGGTCTGAGTTGCTCTGGGTGTCGGAGCTTGCGGAGAGAAAGAAGACGTTGAGTGTCTGTATCTGTCTCTCTGTGTGTGCTCGTAGGTCTGTCTTTGTATATGTAGGTCGGTGTGGAAGAAGGAAATGATCCCTCTATTTATATCTTGCAGGCTGGCTGCTTATGCGCGCATATGTAGGAAGTGCCTGTTTATGGGGATGCCACGTGGTGATTGCTGATGGAGGCGCATGGGTGATGCGCTCTGATTGAGGAGTTGAACCCTTCCTGTTGCCTTTGTGGGCTGCGACCGAGCTAACACGTAGCAATAGAGAGGATCTTTCAGTTGCTGAGATCTTGGGTAATTAGCACCCCTTCATAGGCTGAATCGAGTCAAAGGACATGTGTCGTAGGTCCATGGCTCAAAGATCTCGGATTTGGTGGAGAGTGATCAGATAGGATGCGCCTGGGATTGGGCACATGAGAAGACTTTGCTTGTAACCTTTAGGAGTCACGAACCAGTCTGGGCGCACGGATTTTGAGGCGCATGCGAGGCTTCAGTAGTGACTTGAATTCTGTCTTTAGGGATCAGAGAAAAGTCCGAGGCACACGGCTTTTGGGGCACATGCAGAGATTTAGGTGCATAGCTGCGGAGGCACATGCGAGATTGTTGGACGACCACGTGGCTTGTATCCGTCGGAGGAAAGTAATAATGATGCTGACGTCGGTGACGCTTCGTCTTCTAAAAAAGTTGTCAATTGTTCAGTCCTCGGGGGACGTGCTGCCAACTCTGTCAGACTTCAGTATTTAATTTCTTTGACATGTGATGGGCCTTTGAGTGGGCGCATCGATCTGCGTTCCACTAGGCGCATGGGGACGCATAGGGGCACATCCTCATAAACCACTTCGTGGTGATGGGCACATCTGTATGATGTACGGTCTGACCGGCGCATCCACTTTACATGACACGTCTTTATTGGTCCGACTGTTACGTTCTTCGAGTGCTTTAAATAGCCGTTTTTGACTTGGCTGAATTTGAAGCGTCAGGTTCATCACCATTAATGTAAATTCATTGCACGGGATTCGGAGAGCCCGCCACTTGGCGCATGGATTTGATTTGCCCGGCCTATAAATAGTGGCAAGGAGAGAGTTTGCTTCTCGTTCTCTCACGCCCTTCCGAAATAAACTTGTTTGCTCGAGGACATTCTGTTGACGAGATGCTTCCGAGGGTGAAGAAGCGACGCATTATCTTCATTGATGCACTTGAAGGTGACTGTTACATCTAAAAGTCGGAGTCGAGGGCTTTCGAGGCAGGCGGAAGGTGCCTGTTGCATCCAAAGATCGGGATGCTCGAGCCCCGTCTCCTTTATGCTGGAAGAGCCGCAGATCAGAATTGCGGTGCCCCGGCTTTGAAGGCTCTTTCCTCTGTCAGAGTGGGTGTTGCCCATTATGGTTGTGTTGAAAGCCTCCTTCTGCCGTGGATTGACTGCGGAGAGCTCTTCCTCCCGCTAGAGGGTTGATTGCCCACCCTCGTTCTGCTCAATAAATGCTTCATTAGTCGAAGCATTTGATGGCGCATATGCTGAGACTTCATGATGCGCCTGACTGAAAGGGCAACACATAATTGAGCTGATGAAGGGATGCACATGACTGAGACGCTGAAGGGATGTGCCTGTCTGAAAGCGCATGGAGAGATGCGCCTGTTTGAGAGCGCAGGGTGGTTGCTGCGCCTAGCTGTAGACTTAGGGTCTTTTCTTTATAGAAATTCTTCTTTGTATAGCTCTTTTTTTAGACATGTAATAGACTTTTATATAAAAATAAAAATCTTCTTTTAATGTCTATGCTTTTGCTATTTGCTGTGCCATGTACTTCATCTGAGCTCCTTGGCGCATGTAATGTTTGGCGCATAGGATTTCTGGTCCTGAAATTCCATACTTCTACACGCATCGAGCTCTACTAGGCTCGTATTTCCCAGGCTTTCAACAAGAAAGTCAAACAAAGGACTTTTCAAGTGGGTGATCTCGTTCTATCAGTCAGAAGGCCAATGGTGATGACTCACAAAATGCCAGAAAAGTTTGAACCCAAGTGGGAAGGCCCATTTATCATAGAGACGTTGTACTCTAACGGTGCCTACCAACTCACAAAACCTAACGGAGACTTGTTTATGATGCCAATCAATGGCAAGTTCGTAAAGAAGTACTATGCTTGAAGACCTTCAACAGGTACTTCCATCTCCCTAGCAAGAAAAACTATGAATTCGACAACCGAATTCATCCCCCTTGATCATGATATATCACTGGAGCCTAGCTGCTCCAGGGAATTACCTCATCGTCTCTCCAGTAGAAAATATCCAAGTCAACATCACCTCTGAGTTGTTTTCCTACATCCCCACAAAGCTTAATCTTACCTCTCAGTAAGATGATGCTAAAATGGGTGTTTACCACGTCCACATTACCTCTGAGTAAAATACCCCATTCAGCAAACCTTATGTTGTTACATGTCACCCATATAACATCCACGTCCATATTACGTCTAAATTATTCTCCATATCCCTACAGAGTCCATTCTTACCACGTATATATCACCTCTGAGTAAGAAAAACTCTACCACAAATTCATGTTTACCATGTCCACATTACCTCTAAATAAACATGTCGGTTCACTCTTTTAACTTATCATCTGTACCTAGAACCAAGGTGCGTCAAAGATGTTAAGTCCATAAAATCATAGGTTCATGACAAACGAATCAACAAAAGTTTTTTATTTCTTTTTCATCAAAAGGAGAAAAAGGACTACATCGTAAAAAGAAAAAACTACATCTCAAGACGAAAAAAGTAGTAAAAAGTACAAAAGCAGGACAAAGTGTCGGCAGCAAGCTCGTTGATACAACACTTCAAAGCTTCGGCCCTGGATTTGACAGTCTCTAAAACTCGGATCTTAGCCTCATAACGCATCGCTTCCTTATCCTCGAAGGCAATATCAGCTGCATGCTTGTCATCCAGCTGCATCTTCTGGTGGAACAAGTGGGCCACGTAGCGGGTAAACTTTGCCGCTTCCTTCTTAAGCACGATGTGGTCGGCCTGCGCTCGTTCAGAGTCTACCAGGAGTTGAGTCCGCTGCTCTTGGAGCATACAAATCTTGGTATCAACCTCCGCCATGCAGACACCCAAGGATTCCCTAGACTGGCCTTCTCCTCCATAGTTAAAGTAAGCTCTTGTTCTTTGGCCTCAACAACAGCCAATTCCTGTTTCCAAACGGCTATGGTAGACAAGTAGGCTGACTCAGCTTCAGCCGCTAACTTATCTTTCTCCTCCTCTATCAAGACAGAGAGATCATTCTGCTGGATGCTCTGAAGCTCAGTAAGGTGGTAATCAAGATTGATAATTGATACATCTAGTATCTCAGCATATGATCATAGCCCTGGTGAGACCGAACCAAGCCAATTTGTGAGATCGCCATTGCCCTGGCTGTCGTAAAACTCCAGCCTTCCTCAAGCACGGTAGATACCCCCCTTCTTAACATCTTATACACAGCCTCTGTCACGCCCCGCTCCTAAATATATGGGATTAAGGTATAACCTAGCCAGCTGATATGACCTAGAGTGAGTAGCCCAATTTAATGGACTCACTTAGGCGTACTATACTATAAAAGTAACTAACTAACACAGGCAATCATCTAAATCTCAGCCGATGTAAACATACAAGTACTAGTATACCATCGTACCTAGCGCGCAGCTAGTGGCCGATGCCGGATGTATCCCCTAGTGAATGGCCTATAACCGGGTATCCATGCCCATAACCGGGTATCACTAAAGCTAGAATAATGTAACAGTCTATCCCATATGCCTACTGGTTGTCTTCCCCGTCCAATGATGCACAAGTCGCATCCACAACCCAAATATCTACTCTCTATGAAGAGTCAGCTATCTAGAACCATTACTACCCTATATGTGCCGTCACATGAGCCACTCGCACTGATGGCCAGTCGAGAGCGACAGCGCGTGCCATGATCTGATCTTACTCAGTGTCGTATCGTAACACATGTCATGGTAAAGGGAGTTGTAACAACAACTCCATAACTAAGGGTACGTCGCCTAGAGCTAGGTCAAGTAGGTAATCCTAAGTGTCGATGCCATCATCGACTACGCCCTAGGCAATTCTCGGACTCTACTAACCAAGTCTACGCTAACAAGAGTGTAATGATGCATATGTAAAGACAGTAATACAAGGCAAGGTATACTTGCCTGCAACTCCGTAGTGCGCAAGCAGTGCTCCGGTCCCTCTTGCCTCCATCATGTCGTCATAGAGACCTATAAATACACAATCAAGGCTTACGATACGCTAAACGAACACCCATGACTACACATCTATCCACACACAAAGTTGCGTATACGTTTATACGTACTTGAAAACACACACACACACACACACACACACACACACACACACACACACACACACACAAACACACACACACACACACACACACACACATATACATATATATATACTAAGTTATATTTTGCAAGGAAATATACATACAAGTTTTCATATATGTATAGGGACATATATATACAAGTATAGGTGCATATTCATAAGTTTCATATGAAACGTATTTTTTTGGACCAACTCCCCATTTTATTCATGTATAAGGCGCAAAAAGCCGAAGCATATACAAGTAATCGTAACTCGTGACCAAAAGAGACAACAAGGGCGGAAGCCCGGGTATAGCCCCAAAAAGAATAATAGAACAAAGGACCTACACAGTCAGAAAAACCTGAGAGACAGAAATTCTCCCTGATGTGCTGGCAGGAGTGTCTAGTTTTATTGATCTGATGAAGAACTTCTCTGATCAGTTGGCTGGAGTTGTACATACGACCTTCATATCTGAATTTATTGTGATTCTTCCAAGTGACCCACATGATGGCGGCTGCAATGATCTGATGTCTGTGGGAAGCTTTCCTCCATGAGCCTAGGAGATCATTGAATCCCCTGCCGGTCTGGTCCTGACGAAATCCTCCGGAGAAGTGAGTCCACACCTGTGCCGCCAGGTCTCCGGAGTACAGAATGTGTTATGCCGTCTCGGTGTGTTTGGCCGAGCAGCAATGGCATGCCGAGGCTAGGCAGTAACCAATGGAGGTGAGCGCGTCATCAGTAGAAAGCTTCTTTCGAAGCGCTCTCCAGATAATGAAGGACCATTTTTTAGGAATACAGGACTGCCAGAAAGCTCCTGATATGTGGGATGTTGTACCAGTACTGCGAGCGATACTTCTCATCGATTCCAGAGAGAAGGCACCGTCAGCCAAAGGAGTTCGCCTCAGAGTGTATTCGAACTCTGCTAGTACCTTGCCAGCCTTCTCTCATATCCACTCTCGAGCCCTCTCTCTATTCCAAGCACCCTCGCTATCCTACAGGTTACGAATAGTATTATTAGGGGGAGCCGCCTGGTAGTACGAAAGAAGGGCGTCCCCTAACCATCGCTCAAAAAAAATGAACAATGTACCCGATCCCAGCTGGAGACAGATCAAGTGCTCACCATAATCTCTTCCATGAAGGATACAATGCCAGGACGCAGAGGATCTGTTGTTACAAACAGCTTCGATTGAATAGGAGTACCGAAAGTATCTCGCCTTCATGAACCGGGCCTAGATAGTGCCTCCCTCCCTGAGTTTCTACCATAACTTCATAAAGCAAGCGTCCACCACGTGTTATAATTTGCAAAACCCTAACCCGCCCTCCTCGGTGGGTCTTGCCATGGAGTTCCAACTGGCCCAGTGATGCTTGTCCTTACCGTCATTGTTCCCCCCGAAGAAGTTGGCAAAAAGGTTGTCAATTGAGGTAAGAACCTTTTTAGGGGGAGAGCAAGCGGCGAGAGTGTAAATCAAAATGGACGAGAGGATGTGCTGGATCAGTATCATCTTCCCGCCCGACGAAAGGGTTGTATTGTGCCACCCCTCTATAATCTTTCTGATCTTGCCTACTAGCCCTTCAAAGATGGCTGTATTGGATCTGTCGTACACCAGCGGGCATCCTAGATAACAGAACGGAGGGTACTCGACAGCAAATGATGTGATGTTAGCTAGGATGGATTCCCTGTCGGCCGAGTAGTGAGTATAAATAATGCTCTTATTGGAGTTGACACGCTGACCAGAGCATATAGTGTATCTCTTTAGCATTTTATGAACCACTTCAACTGATCCGACGTCACCAGCAGAGAAGATAATAATGTCGTCTGCATATGCCAGATGGATGATGATCGGGCATCGAGTGGTGGTATGGAAAAGATGAAAGCGGAGAGCCCGAGCCATTTTATTAAGATTTCTGCTGAGCACTTCGGCAGCGATGATGAAGATGGTGGAAGATAATGGGTCTTCCTGCCTGACACCCCTGCTAGATTTGAAGAAGCCTTCTGCTTGTCCGTTAATTACTGTGGAGAACCATAAATTTTTGATGGATCTGAACACGATATCATTCCAGGTCTCGGAGAACCCAAAAGCTCTGAACACCCATATCATGAATTGCTAGTCGAGCCTATCGTATGCTTTCTCCATATCCAGCTTGATCGTTATGTTTCCTCCTCTAGCCTGGAATTTCATACAGGTGATCATTTCTTGAGCCAGAAGGATGTTGTTTAATATGTTGTGCCCTCGAACAAATCTGCTCTGCTCCTCAGAAATGAGCTTGGGGAGAAGACTGGACATGCGGTTGGCAATAATCTTAGAGAAGATTTTGTTGGTAAAGGTGCACAGGCTCAGAGGGCGAAAATCTTTAAATGTCTTCGGGTTGTCTTTCTTAGGGATGAGAATGAGGTTGGCATAAGAGGTAGATTTGGGGTACTCAAATGACTTGGTCGTTCGAAGTCGAATGCGTGTACGACACGTTCCCACGACGCAAGGCTTGACGCAGTCTTTGCTCGTCAAGTTGTTGCAAAGTTAAGTAAGGCAAGGACTATCAAATAGGCATTCATGAGTTGAATAGTCCCACAATCCCAAGGCCCGTCGTATAAAGTATGATTCGGGCGGTAGTATTATGTAGAACACGATTTGGTTTAAGGCACGATGCACGGAATTAGCATTTTAAGGCACGGGCTACGGTTGATTCATTGAGTTTGGAAAAAGGGTAAGAAAGAAGTATGCTCGCGGCTATAGGTGGTCGAGGCGGTCTTAGAAGAAAGAAGTATGCTAGCGGCTATAGGTCGTCGAGACGGTCTCAGAAGAAAAAAGTATTGAACTTGGCCCTAAAAGAAATGGTGACACTAGAGGTAGCATGACTGTGTGAGACGTCAGTTTGAGTCGAGTCTTGCATGGTCATGGACAACTTGTCGACAAGGTGGGTCGTTTTCCTGCACGGCAACCCAGCAGCCACGGGACCGTTGCGGCCGCTATTGGAAACGAGTAATTAGCCATGATGCGCACGGGTTAGACGGGGACTTGCAGCGAGGCTAGCTACTCGCGCTGAAAGGGCACCCGTCTAACAAAAGCTAGAGGAGTCCACGATGGCTCTGGGAGTTAGTGACCAATTCATATAGATGAGTCGGCACGGACGGCAATCCGCGTGTGTGCCTTTGGATTGAGTTGAGTTGTTGAATGTGTGTACAGTTAGAACACAAATGTTTGGGCCTAAGAATGGCTACAGCATAGGCGACGTGCTTTGCCACGAGATGTGGCGTCGAGTCTCAAGTGTTGATATATGAGTTGTGTAAGTTGGGTTTGAGTTGTTCGAGTTTAAGTTAGGAATCGCCGCAAGGCAAGTCGGTCGAGTGACACTTAGCCCAGAAGTCTTGATTGGGTCAGTTGGTGATCAAAGTAGTATGGGCCGCGAGGCGGCGATGTGGTTTAGTCTTACTAAAATGCGAGGCATGGCCTCAATATGGGTTTTGTAGCACGGTCACATGGAAAAAGTAGTCTATCGTGTAGTTGCGTCTCTGATTTTGGGTCGTAAGGCAAACACGACTTGATAGGTTAACGTTGATGTTGTAAGCACGGGATGGTCTAGAGACACAAAATAGGCCAAGGCGTCTGTCCTAAAACTGATCCTAAGACAAGAGTAGGAAGACAATCATAAAAGGGACTATGTTGCACAAAGTAAATCAAACATGTTAGTTTTGTATGGGTGGGCGAGGAGCTCATTCCACCAGTACAGTTGAGTACTGACACCCACATAGTTTCCATGTGCAGGCACAGGTAGAAGCTCGTGGCGTGGAGCTCGCTTGGATGCGTCAAGACACGGAGTTCCTTGGCAATTCAAAGCGTACGGCCGCATGGAGTCAAGACTTATACGGGACATAATGTATGGATGTCGCCTTCCAAAGCTTTCGCTGGCTCAAGCGTTGTATCGAAAGATGAGAGAGAGCAGAGTAAACTTATAATGTGAGAAAAGTGAGCTCGAGAGACATGTAATCTTGGCCTTGCACCCTTTGTAATCTTTGTTTCAATATCAATAAAGAGCTTCTTGAATAACTTGTGTTTTGCACTAAAATTTTTGCGGCTATTATTCAATGTCTCTATATGGGACTTCTGTGCGACGACCCCATCGCAGTCGCTGAAATCGGCCGTTATGGAACCCGTCTTGCACGAGCACAATCTAGGCTCGTGCGGCATCACGCCTTAGCAAGGACGATCGCTCCTACAGGAGCGGGACATGACACCGTACAAGTCTGGTATTACACTTGTACAAGGCAAAGATGGTACATAATTGATTATCTCCAAATAGGAACACATCGCAGCGGCCGAAGCAGACAAATTGAAGTTAATGAGGACAATCTCTCTCATTGAATAGAAATACATCACTTCTTTATAGCAGCGGAGATAAAATGATAGCTTGAAGTCACACAGAGATATATAGAACTTTATTCTCTTTATTGATAATTGAAGAAGAGTACAAGACTTGTATTTAAGTACAATACTTACAACAATTCTCACATTATATTGAAAGCCAACTGAACAATGCTACAAAGCTTACATTTGACACTTGGATACATTGGATTACAACTCGATATACCGACTTGGCTTACAACTCACTGATACAACTGGTTTCAATGTTCCATATATTATGCCCTTTATAAACAGGAGACATCATCTTGTACAAGGGGAGCTTCTTTATGCCCAACAAATCTTCGATACCGCGGGACCAATCAAGCCAATCTTCGTGTGTAGAACATCCCAAGCACGAGCACCTGCCCACAAAACGTGGGTCAGCACATCATCTATGTACTGGCGAGCAGAATCCAACCCACTCGCCTAAACCAACACTAACAGGTCAATTTTAGCAAGCATTTAATAGAATGATCTTTCTACTTGGGGCCTAGCATCAGTTTACAGTTCATGGGCAATATTTATAGTGAAACATGTAAACATATTCTTAATAGCGTTCATATGAAGGCATCATTAAAGCATACTTGGTGTTATCATGAAAAGGCATCATCGAGGCATCAATGGTTCTAACATCTTGAACATGTTATGCCTATTCTCATAGAAAGTATCACTTAGCATGTATGTTATGATTTGAGCAACAGTTATTAGTAAGACATCTTGTAAGCATTCTAAATTTAACATGTTAAGCAGATTCACATATTGAAAGACTACACACAGTATCATTTACTTGGCACATTAAGCACGCAAGTTAAACCAACACATATATTGAGTATATCACATTTAAGTGATTTCTTACCGATAGCCAATTCCCTCGTACCTGCATCAAATACAGGTTAGCAGATATACTTACTCTGCCTGCACAAAACATTCATTAGTGTGCATCCTGACTACATGGTCACTGGTGTTGTTTAACCATACGGACATTGCCATATAGGTCTTCTTCGATAATACGATGACTCTAGAGAAGGTAGCTAGCCCCAAAGGATGCCTCGCAAAACCCGTGCCCCTACTGGCACGCCAATGTTTCCTCCTAGGCCGGATCGGTCGCCCTATCATTCAGGGGTACCGTCCGAGAAAACATATCCCCATCTCCTATGTATAAGTTATCCTATGACCATGCGAATGCGTGTCCGACTCGATCATGAACATAAAATACATGGTGAAATATTAAAATAAGTACAGACAACAGTGCATCATCATTCATCTCATTCATGTCATGTTCAATGACTTATTCATTATAAATATTACCATCATTTTACTTGGTGATCTCAACGATCCCAAGCCTCATCAATTCTCATTGTTTCTAATCATTCATTTCTTGTTCCATCAAATCAGATACATTGAAGCATTCCTACATTATTCATTTCAAAAGGAACATGTAGCATTTCATTTCATAGGGACAATATCATTCATTTCATTGCTTATATTAAAATAGGTAACAACAACAGTTATACAGAAGGTACATGATTCTATTATTTCATTTGGATCATTGGGTCGATAGCATAGCCAGTTCTCTTCTTATTCTATCATTCACGAGACGTCTAATTATTCAAGTGTTCTACTCATTTCGACAACGTTAAGCATCAGGGACATTATCAATTCATTCTCAGGTATCATCACATTAGTAGTTCAAGTGTGATTCGTTCAGTAATTCAAAGTTCATGGGTTATTCATTCAATGATTTCCAGCATATGCATCTCTATTATTCAGCAACTAAAATATAGGACATTTTAGGACAATTCATAGTATTACGTTATTCTATTTATTAATCATGCAGGAATAAGAAGGAAGGAGGACAGTTCCACTTGCCTCGCATAATGGTCTTCCTGCTCTGATCAAACTTATCTTCCAATGGACATAGCTCCACCGACGAGCCACGTTCCAACAGTTAATCCGTCTAGCTAGCTAAAAGAGACTGCATCAGTCTCAACTCTCTTGATCTCCAACATAAGTCACGGTCCAACATTCTGATCCCATCCAACAAGCCAACCAAATGCCTCGTGCGGAGCGGGGCATTACATAATATACCACTCAGAAAAAATTTCGTCCTCGAAACTTAAGAGAACAATTCATCTTACTAATTTACTTAGTCACAACAAGTTACTCATTCAGCTTCAATTCAATATTTATTTCAGCACACTCGGTCATCTCAAAATAGCTATCCAACTGTACCATTTTAATCCATCAACGATTCGATCTGTCTTTCTCTTTTCCAAATACTTGTAACTTCTTATTGATTCACCAACATTTTCCTTACATTTCTATCTTGGTCGTAACATATCACTTCGTTTGGATCCATACACATATTTTAGGCATCCCCAAAATATATGCATTTCAGCCAAAGTCCGTGCTAGTACGATAAACTCTTCCTATAATATTATCTCAGTCGCAATCTATCACTTCGGCTGGATCCATACACATATTTTAGGCGTCCCCAAAACATATATACTTCAGCCAACTTCCATGTTAGTACGATTCAATAAGCCATGGTATAACTCTCTTTTCCAAACCCGACTTAGCATCCTTTCAATTGACTTATTACTATATTCACTTGCCACAATCACTATCTTCCAGGCCACAACACTTAACATTAGGGACAACTTGGGTAAGCTCTCTATCCAAGCATGATATTTTTAACATTCGGTCAATGGTCTAATTTAGAGCCAATCATATCAAGAGTTCACAACATGCAATCATATTCCTTCCCAAATCCAACAATATTTCTTACCGAAGCAATTCATCTTTTCTAAAAGATACAATCCGACGTCACCCACTATCGATTACCCGAGTCAGGGTATAATTTTATGCAACAGTCAAGGTTAACCCAGCTACCCGACTATGGATTCCGGTCAAACATCTCCAAGGCACAAGTTGAAGCATATATTTCCTTAGGTCAATACTCATCACCACCATCTCTCATTCAATGCCACAAGGTCATCCTATGGGTCTCCAATGGTCACCTATTATTCAATCAATCTCTAAGGTTAGTTACACTGACAGCTAAACTTAATCATTCAGGTGACTTCCCTAGAGTGGACGACTATTAGGGTTATACTAGTTCTTCTTAGGGCCAATAAGCAACCGACAGTCTAAGGAACTCTACCCAAACCTATGGGTATCAACTCAGTCTGAATAACTAATCGCCATTGTCGGCTACGCCAACAATTGGTAAGTCGTCAACTGGTAACTAGGGTCAAGTCTATCTATCCAGGGTCTCCTCAAGGAAATAGTTCCCACAGAGGCTCATTCTAGACTTATCCAACAATCGACTAAGTTCGATCTAGCAACATTACGGTCAAATCCGGACATGACATACGATTCTCATCATTCTAATAATCCATCAAGTAAATTCTCAATGATTCAATTTCTATTCCAATTCCTTTGTACCCATACGAACCCATAAGCCAAGGCTAACTATTCAAGGGTCATCGATTTCGATAGTCTTAACATAACTGTGGAATCATACTATTCAGTCTGTATGACGAAGTCACACCACTAAGTCATAAGCCAGCAATCTATACATTACACCATCTACCGACACTATCCAATATATTTCGTGATTCTAAATCTTATTCATTTCCCAGCCATCAAAATTTGATACGGACATTCTTAAAATTCCCTACTTCAAGGGTCGAGTAGTTCATTCCATTCAATCCTACAATTCATGTATCAATTAACCATTCTCTATGCAACGCAAATATTCAGGGTTGCTACTTGTTACTTTTCTAGTACAATTTAGTTCCTCAGTATACATGTACATATGCAATAACTATCCTTTGGTGATCAAGATGGATTAACATCTATTACACCTTAGGGTCAAAGCACAGATTTCTAATATTCCTTTGGGTCACCGACAATATTTCCAAAACTTTTAGCTTAGCAACCAACTTGTATTAGCCACATATGATTTGTTTCCAACCAATTGAAGTCAATATTTAGATGTTCTAAGCCACAACATTCTCTAGCCAAATCCATTTACCCATAGCATACTAACTGTCTTACTAGTCTGAGTCATCACTCGACCAAACAATTTCTAACCAAGCCACCGATTACAATTTTTGACAATCTCACTACCCAACATAACATCACCGTCAAGGGACACTTGAGTCATCTTAGCAACAACACATAACTTCCAGCTAAGTCTCGACACTATCCATTACCCTCAGATAGTCTCATTGTTATCCGATGGAAAGGGTCAACATACATCTAGTTCTGAGGTGGTAGAGGCAATATACCACTCAGAAATGAAGCCATTCCCAAACAATACCAACTCAAATCTATTTCGTACATTTGTGATCTATAATGATCACAATACTTAACCAACATCCCGGGGTCTCAATATCACAAGCCAACACACATGAGTCAACTTACCAGTTCCGTTGAACTCATCCATTAATTACCCCATCCATAATTCTTTTCCAACGTCATATGTAATTCTCAACTTATTACAGCATACATAGCCGCTTTTCTTTATTCCCATATTCCAACAGCATTCACAATATAGCATACTATGGCATCAAGTCATTGTTGGGTTATTTGTGTCCAAGCCAACAACAATCATTCATTCAGGGGCATCACATTATATATAGACTTATTGTATGGAACATCCAGTGAGAAGCCAAGAGGGTCAACGAACTTTCAGACACAAACAACATAGGATGATTACCGAACAACAACAGCATAATCGCGGAAGCAATCTTTGATTTAATCGCGAAAACAACTTTGGTTAATCATCGATGCAACTTTGATTTGAAATGAATCAAAGAAGAGACCAAGCACGTAAAGCCGTGCTCTGATACCAATTTGTCACACCCCGATTCGTAGAGTCAATTATTCACATATTTATCTCTTGGAATCGATCGTCCTCGCTTGGACGTAATGCCGTACAAGTCTGGTATTGCACTTGTACAAGGCAAAGATGGTACATAATTGATTATCTCTAAATAAGAAGATATCGCTGCGACCGAAGTAGACAAATTAAAGTTAATGAGGACAATCTCTCTCATTGAATAGAAATATATCACTTCTTTATAGCAGCAGAGATAAAAGGATAACTTGAAGTCACACAGAGATATATAGAACTTTATTTTCTTTATTGATAAATGAAGAAGAGTACAAGACTTGTATTGAAGTACAATGATTACAACAATTCTCACATTACATTGAAAACCAACTGAACAATGCTACAAAGCTTACATTTGACACTTGGATACATTGGATTACAACTCGATATACCGACTTGGCTTACAACTCACTGATACAACTGATTACAATGTTCCATACATTATGCCCTTTATAAACAGAAGATATCATCTTGTACAAGGAGAGCTTCTGTATGTCCAACAAATCTTCAATACCGCAGGACCAATCAAGCCAATCTTCGTGTGTAGAACATCCCAAGCATGAGTACCTGCCCACAAAACGTGGGTCAGTACATCATCTATGTACTGGCAAGCATAATCCAACCTACTCGCCTAAACCAACACTAACAGGTCAATTTTAGCAAGCATTTAATAGAATGATCTTTCTACTTGGGGCCTAGCATCAGTTTACAGTTCATAGGCAATATTCATAATAAAATAGGTAAACATATTCTTAATAGCGTTCATGTGAAGGCATCATTAAAGCATACTTGGTGTTATCATGAAAAGGCATCATTGAGGCATCAATGGTTCTAACATCTTGAATATGTTATGACAATTATCATAAAAAGCGTCACTTAGCATGTATCTTATGATTTGAGCAACAGTTATTAGTAAGGCATCTTGCAAGCATACTGAATTTAACATGTTAAGCAAATTCTCATATTGAAAGACTACACACAACGTCATTTACATGGCAAGTTAAGCACGCAAGTTAAACCAACATATATATTTAGTATATCACATTTAAGTGATTTCTTACCGATAGCCAACTCCCTCGTACCTGCATCAAATACAGGTTAGCAGATATACTTACTCTGCCTGCACAAAACATTCATTAGCGTGCATCCTGACTACATGGTCACTGGTGTTATTTAACCATACGAACGTTGCCATATAGGTCTTCATCAGTAATGCGATGACTCCAGAGAAGGTAGCTAGCCCCAAAGGATGTCTCGTAAAACCCGTGCCCCTACTGGCATGCCAATGTTTCCTCCTAGGCCGGATCGGTCGCCCTATCATTCAGGGGTACCGTCCGACAAAACATATCCCCATCTCTTATGCATAAGTTGTCCTATGACCATGCGAATGCGTGTCCGACTCGATCGTGAACATAAAATGCATGGTGAAATATTAAAATAAGTACAGATAATAGTGCATCATCATTTATCTCATTTAAGTCATGTTCAATAACTTATTCATTCTCAATATTACCATTATTTTACTTGGTGATCTCAACGATCCCAAGCCTCATCAATTGTAACGCTCGTATTTTAGAAAACGTATTTTGATTAGGCCCATATGTATTTCAGACCTGTATTTTATTTTCTCGGATTTTGGCCTGTAATTGTATTTTGGCTCGACTTGCGGATTTTGGTTTTCTCGTAAATTGAGTTTTTGGACCTGGCGTGGTTTTATTCTTTGTGGAGAGGATTTGGTTTGGTTTGCTTTGGACTACCCTTAGTTAAACTCCACCCTCAACACAACACACCCTCCCTCATTAAGACCACACCTAACTTTTCTCTCTCCTCATTACTCTTCTATTAATTTTCTTCATCTTCTTCTTCCTTCCTCCACACAACACCCAACCTCCATAGGCAAGTGCACCTTGCCACCAAATAGGAACCCTATTTTATTTGTCCATTAGTTAGATTAGGCCACGGTGAATCACATTAGAACTTGGCATTTTGTGATTTAGAGTTTCCATTTTCTAGATCTAAGTTTTAACCATTTTTGGATTTTCTTTGTTTTGATCTATTAAACTTAGATTTTTGCTTGTTTTGAGGTTTCCATGTGGTAGAGAATTCAATTTTACACAAGTCAGGACTATGAAAATCTAAATTTCGTTTTGATTTGGCCAAGTTATGAGATTTGGAATTTTGGTGTTCTTGTGTTCTCTTCTCAGCCTGTTGGAGAAGAAGACCTCGGCCAGCGCTCTTTAGCACTGGGCTGACCCATGCTCGGCGCCCTTTGGCGAACCGTACCCCCCCTCTCGCTGGCGCTCTTTAGCTCCAGCGCAGCTCACTTCCTAGCGCAGCTCACTCCCCCAGCGCAGCTCGACTCCAGCACAGCTCGACTCCAGCGCAGCTCACTTCTTAGCGCAGCTCAACCCCAGCGCAGCTTGACCCTAGCGCAACCCGACCCCAGTGTAGCTCAACCCCAGCACAGCTCGACTCTAGCGCAACCCGACACCAGCGCAGCTCGACCCTAGCGCAATCTGATCCTAGCGCAACTCGACCCCAGGAACCCCAGCGCAATCTACTTGCCCATGGTAGTTTGGTTTATTTCCTTAGGCTTGGCTTCTCTTTTGTTGATTAGAGTTCTGAGATCTTGTTCCACCCAACACGATCTGGCACGGTTTCGGTGTTTTGCTTATGACTAGTACGGTTTTCGTGATTTCTGTGATTATGATCCTAGTACTTCTGATCTTCTTAGTAGTGACCCGATGGGGTGCGCTCTTAACTTATAAACTGTGATTCATGATTAATCTTGTAACTGGATAACTTGATAGTGGCCCATGGCGGTGCGCTCCTGACTTGTAACTTGACTTGATGTTGTTGCGATGGCGAACTTGACTCATATAACCAACTCTGACACCGTAGGTGTTCATTCTTGCTGCTTCGTGCAAACCACTTGTCTTGTCTTGTCTTGCATCATGTCTAGGACGTGACTCCCTGTTTACCACGGTCAGGGATTCGTACTGAATATGGATTAGGCTAATTACTAGATCAAACTATAGTGCATAGAGAATTCCCAGTCACAGGCGATCTCGTTATCTGGGCGCTTTAAATGGACTTGTAGCCTGCCGACGAGTAGGGCACATTTCCAGCACACTGTCATGTGTTGCACCCTCTAAGTCACCTAAGGGTACATTGTCTCCCGGGCAATGTACCCAACCATACTCTCAACCCGCGGAAGGATAACTGGATAGTCTGTAGGGCTTGGGACTGGGAATTTCTCATTTGCACCTTGTTAGTAATTAGGCATATGATAACCCTAGTTAGTTAAGTAGTAAGCCGTAGTATTTGCTTGGCTGCTTGTGAATGGATGGTGTCCAGCCCTGTCTAAGTCTCGTCTAGTCCCAGTACCTGGTTTCTCCTGAGCATGTTTGTTTTACTTATCTTAACAATAAATGGGTAGAGACAAGGTGCTATTCAGGCGAAGGGTACAACCCCGGTCCTTGTTTGGTTAAGGGTTGTAACCTGGCTCCCGAAATGGTTCCACGTCCCTAGTCGTTTATTGTCCTGTTGTACTCTTCATTAATGGTACTTTTTTTTCTATTTTCTTATGATCTAATATGCTGGCTTTCGTTCTTATTTCGTGGCCTCCTTTGTGGCACTTGCTCTTTCTGGGGATTGACCCAGCTGGTTTTATGTGGCCATATTTCGGAGCAGCTTCCGAAGATCTACCGAACTTTCAGTCCAATGGTGACAACTAGACGGAACCCGGGCTACGAGTGGGTTTTTCTTTTTGATTTGCTCACTACATTGTAAAATTATTCTTTTGAGGCATTTAGCCGACGAGCACCTGTTAGCTCGATGCATATTTACTTACTGTCTGCCTACGGGCTATAACATGATTAATAAATCCTAGGGTTGATCATGTATGACTGAACTCTTGCTAGTCTTGATATTTTGTACGACTAGCTTCATGATCATCCAATATGTAATGTATAGGACGCCTTGCTATTATATATTTGGTGCTCTGACATCTTGTAACTATTATTGCTTGCTTGAGATTGAGACAATAGGCTTGTTCATGACCATAGGAGACTGTTGGCTTGTAGTTAAACCCTCATATATCTAGATAGCCGTGACCGTATAGCGAGGTGGATTCCATTTCAATATACGTAGCTGGCTATGTACGCCCCTGTTCTCCAGTCTTCTGGTTCTGGGGCGTCATATGGTTTAAGTGGTGGCCCATGCAGGTCTTGTAAATCAAGATATGTGAGGGTTTACCGGATAGACGTCTCAATCAGTACTCGTCCTTGATCTCTGTTCATATCCTCTGAATCCCTAGATTCTTGCCCTGATCATGTGCTTGTATCGTTGATCTGTCCTGGTCCTTTCTTATTGTTCCCTATGTCGTCTTCTTTAGCGGCACTGTACCTGGCCCCGCTGATCAGCGAGGTGGAGCACTTCCCGTGGACCAGCAGCAACCCGGAGATCAAGCCCAGCATTCTGGAGTAGCCTCCAGAGTTGTACCTACTGGAGGAGGGCTACCAGTTCAGCCCGTTCGACCTGCCGAGCCTGATGATGGCACCTTGGTAGGTCTCATCAGGACCTTGATAGCTTCCCAGGATCATAGAGGAGATGTCTTGCACCAGACAGTGGCAGATACTTTGACCAGAGGCAGTCATCCAGGGAACAGCGTGGCCAACAGCTTCAAGCGCTTGAACCCTCCATTCTTCGACGGCAGCGAAGATGCGATTGCCGCGGACGCTTGGCTTCAGGATATCGAAGTAGTTCTGGAAGCAGCTAGGACACCTGAGAATGAGAAGGTGGCGGTGGTACGCCTACAGTTGCTAGACTTAGCTTACAGTTGGTGGGCGGCACAGGCCATGGGATTAACGGCGTCGGTTACTTGGGCGAAATTTAGAGAAAGATTCCAGACGAAGTATTTTGTTGATGTAGCTTGGTACGATCTGCAGACGAGGCTTACCAACTTGAAACAAGGAGGCAGGACGGTCGACGGTTATGCATCTGAGTTTTCTAGACTCAGTAGGTTTGCCCCCACCTTGGTGGCAACCGAGTTTAATAGGGCCAAGCGATTCCAGCAGGGGCTGCATTTGGAGATCTTGTTGGCAGTTGAAAAGTTCGAGCACCAGACGTTCGATACAGTATTAAGGGCAGCTAGAAGACACGAGTATACCTCCCAGAGGATCGTGGATAGGACCGGAGGTAGGAAGCGGTCCAACAATTAAATGCACTAATCATCAGCTCCAGTCCCGGCAGCTAGGGGTTTGACCATTGGAACTCCGAGGCGGGCGGCCTCAGTGACATCGGTTCAACATTCAACCCCGACGTACCCGCAGCAGCAGAAGTAGAAGCAGACTTCCGCGATGGGATGTTCTCATTGCGGGAAGCCAGGGCACGTGGTGGCAGATTATTGTAGGGCGCAGGGATTGTGCCTGGCTTGTGGAGCGGCAGATCACAAGATAGGAGCCTGCCCGAATAGGGGTAGTTCGTCCTCTTCCAACCTAACCAGTCCGTCAGTTAGGGGACCAGCACCTATGCAGCAGCAGCAGTACCCGAGGCCATTGTTGCCTCAGGCCCAGGCATTTCAGCAGCAGAACCAGCAACAGTACACCCAGGCTCAAGTGCAGAGTAGGCAGAGAGGTTTCCAGCAGAGGGGACCCGCAGCCAGAGGACAAGGTCAGGCAATGATGATGACTATGGAAGAAGAGGTTGCACCAGGTGAAGTAGTAGCAGGTACTATCCTCGTCAACTCCTTTCCAGTATTGGTATTATTTGATTCTGGTGCATCGCATTCATTCATGTCTGCACGATTCACAACACGGATAGGATTGGAGCCAGAGTCATTATCAGTAAGGCTCAATATACTTACTGGGAATGGTCTTGTGGGAGTAGATCGAGTGTTTTCCTCGTGTCGGATCGTAGTTAGCGGTAGAGAGTTCTCCGCTAGATTTATAGAGTTTCCTATGGCAGACTATGATGTAGTCTTAGGCATGGATTGGTTGAGGAACCAGTATGTTAGGATAGACTGCCACATTGGCAGGGTTGTTTTCAGCATTTCAGGCGTGCCAGAGTTTTTATTTTCTAGAGGCGAAGTGGAGCCATCTTCCCCAGTATTACAGATGGCAGTAGCAGCAGTACAGTTGCCCCGGATAGTTGAAGAGTTCCCAGATGTCTTCCCAGAGGAACTTCCATAGATGCCGCCAGAGCGGGAGATCGAGTTCACTATAGACTTGATCCTCAGGACGGCACCAATATCAGAGCGAGTCTACAGGATGGCGCCTTCAGAGTTAGAGATTTTGTACAAGATGATTGAAGAACTGAGGACCAAGGGATTCATTCGTGCAAGTGGATCACCTTGGGGAGCCCCGATGCTTCTTGTGAAGAAGAAAGATGGTTCATCCAGGTTATGTGTAGATTATCGTACCTTGAACTCGATGACAATCAAGAACAGGTACCCTCTCCCAATGATAGATGACTTGTTTGATCAACTCAAGGGGGCTTCAGTGTTTTCGAAGATAGACTTACGATCAGGATACCACCAGATCAGGGTCAGAGAGCAGGACATTCCAAAGACAGTGTTCAGATCAAGGTATAGGCATTAGGAGTTTCTTGTTATGCCATTCGGAGCAACCAATACGCCAGCCGTATTTATGGACCTCATGAATCGCATTTTCATGCCTTACTTGGATCAGTTCGTGATTGTGTTCCTAGATGACATCCTGGTCTACAGCAAGAGCGAAGCAGAGCACAAGCAGCATCTCAGAATCGTCCTTCAGACGCTTAGAGAGCGTCAGTTGTACGCCAAGTTCAGTAAATACGAGTTCTGGCTCGATCGTATTTCGTACTTGGGTCATATTATTACCCGAGGAGGAGTGGAAGTGGATCCCCAGAAGATTATGGCTATCGAGATATGGCCAGTTCCTAGCTCAGTGGCAGAGGTTCGCAGCTTCCTTGGATTAGCCGGCTACTACCGACGATTCGTTTCAGATTTTTTAAAGATTTCGGTGCCGATGACCCAGTTGACCTGCAAGGATATGTCGTTCGTATGGACAGCAGAGTGCCAGGAATCATTTGAGAAGTTGAAGCGAGGTTTGGTAACGGCTCCCATTCTCACACTTCCAGATGGGACCGGAGGATTCACAGTTTATTACGACGCTTCAGACAGAGGATTGGGGTGTGTCTTGATACATCATGGAAAGGTAATAGCTTATACATCACGTCAACTTCGTGATCATGAGAAGAATTACCCGACCCACGATTTGGAACTAGCGGCGGTAGTGTTTGCGCTTAAGTATTGGCGGCACTACTTGTACGGAGATAGAGTGGAGATATTTACTGATCACAAGAGCCTGAAGTATATTTTCACCCAGAAGGACCTTAACATGCGGCAGAGAAGATGGTTCGAGCTACTGGTGGACTATAATATGAATTTGCAGTATCACCCAGGGAAGGACAACGTTGTAGCAGATGCATTGAGCAGGAGAGCCGGAGTTTACTTCCTAACGGCGCAACCAGAGTTATGGGAAGATCTTCAGAATATGGGAAATAAAGTGGTTCTTCCTACCAACGTGGCATTGATGGCCAGTCTACAGGTTCAGTCCAGCATAGTTGAGAGGATCCGGAGGGCATAGTCAGCAGATTCTAAGCTTCAGCAACTCAGAGCAGAGTGTGAGACAGGAAGAAGGCTAGAGTTGTGCATTCATGAAGATGGTACACTTTGATATGGCACTCATCTTTGTGTATCCAGTGGAGATATCAGACAGAAGGTCATGGCAGAAGCTCACAGTTCGCAGTATTCTATTCATTCCGGTGGCACGAAGATGTATAGAGACATTCATCAACATTTCTGGTAGAATGGCATGAAGAGGGAGATAGCCCGGTTTGTCTCTCGGTGTTTGGTTTGCCAGCAGGTTAAAGCGAAATATCAGAGGCCCGCTGGACTTCTTCAGCCCTTGCCAATTCCAGAATAGAAGTGGGAGCATGTGACCATAGATTTTGTGACTGGATTGCCTAGATCCCCAGCTGGTCGAGATGCTATTTGGGTTATAGTTGACAGGCACACGAAAGTGGCTCACTTTCTCCCGTTAAGAGTTGGGCAGTCTACGGCTCAGCTAGCAAAAATATACCTCAGGCAGATTGTCAGGCTTCACGGTGTGCCCATTAGTATCACCTCGGACAGGGATTCAAGATTCATATCACAATTTTAGCGTAGCCTACAAGAGAGTTTGGGAACTCACCTTCAGTTTAGCTCAGCTTATCACCCGCAGACAGATAGCCAGTCGGAACGCATAATCTAGACTCTTGAAGATATGTTGAGATCTTGTACCCTTAACTTCGGTGGTTCATGGGAGGATCACCTGTACCTGGTGGAATTCTCGTACAACAATAGTTTCTAGGCCGGTATTCAGATGGCCCCGTTCAAGGCACTGTATGGTAGGAATGTAATGCCTGTGTTCGTATTACGTATATGGAATATGTATACGTATTTTATCTTGTATTTGTATATCTCCTTGGTTTGGTTTGGCTTGGTTATTCTTGGTTCAGGTTGGCTTGGTTCGGTTTAGGATTTGCTTTTGGTTCATTATGAACCAAAGGGTGAACCCCCTACCTACCACCACCACTACCATTTATTAACCCCTTCTCCTTTCTCTCTTCATTTATCATCTTCTCCACCATTACTTCCTTACCTACCAGAGAGAGTGTGCTCTAGGCAAGTGCAACTTGCTTCATGGAGGAACTCCAATTTTATTGTTTCATTCTCTTCCTTACATTATTTTAACTTACTTTAGTACTTGGCATTTTCACTTTCCATGGCTAGATTCTTGTAGATCTAAGTCTATTTTATTTTTGGAATTCTTGGGTTTTGATCTACCAAATCTTGTTATTTTTGAGTTTTGATGGTTCTATGTTGTAGAGAATTTCGTTCTACCCCATTTTGACATATAGAAGTTCGGATTTGGACTCCGGATGAAGGTTCTATGCAGCTTGGTGGCTATGGCTTCTTGGTGTTCTTCTCGGAAGTTTGGAGAAGAAGAACAGTACTTGACTTGACCGCATGAACATTTCATGCGGCAAGTGTTCTCCTAGCCGCATGGACTTTTTCCCACTTAGCCGCATATGCGCCCTTGCTTTTCCTGGCCGCATGAACTTGTACTCCTTACTAGCCGTATGAGCCCTTGAACTGACCTGGCCGCATGAGCTCCTAACTGAGCCGCAAGCACCCCTTCATATACTGGCCGTATAGGCGTGTAACCTGTCTGACCGCATAAAGCCTTGCTTCCAAGTCGCATATGCATCAGCACCCTTGGCCGCATGAGGCTGAGTCCATTATCAGCCGCATATGCACCCTTCACTCCCAGCCGTATGATACTACACTCGCGAGCCGCATGGACCCATCCCCGCCAGCCGCATGAATTCCCTATCCTCCTGACCGCATATGTCTTGTCTTTCTCAGCCGCATGACTGAGCGGATCTCTGAGCCGCATATGACTGATACCCCCTTTTGACCGCATAAGCCTGACCCTATTCAGTCATATGGGCTGTTCTCTTCCAGCCGTATGAGATTATTCCTGGCCGTATATGTCTTAGCCGCATGGCTCTCCTATAGTCCTGTCTATTGATATTTTATTAGATAACCTGACATGAACTTGATTTTACTTAATATGTTTGGAATAACTATTGTACAGGACATGGTATGACAAGGAACTAGCATAACACGACAGTGATCCATAGTGGTGCACACTTGACATGATAACCTGACATGATAGTGGTCCGCCGTAGCGCACTCCTGACAAAGTATACTTGACATGATAACCTGACATGATATATCTTGATAAGCTGTTGCGACGGCTACCTGATATGACATGACCTGTATAATTAATCTGGACACCGTAGGCGATTGTGCTTGTACAAATAAACCAGTCTTGTCTTGCATCATGTCTAGGGAGGGACTCCTGAGTACCACGGTCAGGAGTACCTACTGAAATGGACTAAGGCTAAATAACTAGATTAATACATTAGTCATAGAGATCTCCCAGCTACAGGCAATCCCGTTACCTGGGCACGCCTTGGGATCTGTAGCCTGTCGTCGAGTAGGGCACATTTCCAGTACACTGTCATGTGTTGCACCCTTCAAGCTACCTAAGGGTACATGCGTTTCCTGGACGATGTACCCACCTGAATTCAACCCTAATCTTTCAACCCGGGTAACCTGGATGGTCTGCAGGGCTTATGGCTGTAGAATAATCTCACTGTATCTTGTTAGTAATTAGGCTTGTGACAACCCTAGTTAGTTAAAGTATCAAGCCGTAATTCTTGATTGGCCGTGAAATGATTGGATGGAGTCTAACCAGTCTAGTCTTGCCCTGATCCTGATTACTGCATGACCAGAATGCTTGTATTTATTTTACCGATAAATGGTGAGAATTCCAAGTTCTGTTCAAACGAAGGGTTACAACCCCGGTCCTTGTTTGGTTTACGGGTTGTAACCTGGTTATCTGAATAGTTCCATGGTTATCTCGTCGTATATCATCCTGATATATTTTCTTTATTTCCAGTTCTTACCTTATTTATACTCTTGTGCTGATTGCTGGTTTTAGTTCCTAAGTGAAGCTTCCTTTGTGGCACTTGCTCTTTCTGGGGTCTGACCCAGTTGGTTTTGTGTGGCCAGATTTTGGAGCAGCTCCAGAGGATCTATCGACTTTCTAGCCAGATGGTGGCCACTAGACGGAACCCTGGCAACGAGTGGTTTTATTTTCGATCTCCCACTTTATTGTAAAAATATTCTTTTAAGGCGTTTAGCCGACGAGCACCTGTTAGCTCGGTTGCACTTTACTTACTGTCTGCCTACGGGCTGTAACATGATTAACAGATCCTAGGGTTGATCATGTATGACTAAACTCTTGCTAGTCCTAAAATTTTGTAACGACTAGCTTCATGATCAGCTGAATATGTAATATTTGGGATACCTTATTATTGTATATTTAATGATCATACATCTTGTAACATTTACTTACTTGCTTGTGATTGAGACACTAGGCTTGTTCATGACCATAGGAGACTGTTGGCTTGTAGTAAACCCTCATGTATCTAGACAGCCGTGACCGTATAGCGAGATGGAATCTATTTCATATACGTAGCTGGCTATGTCTGCCCCCGCTCTCCAGTATTCTGGTTCTGGGGCGTGACAAGGAAGTACAGATCCCCGTTAGCCTGGGATGATGTTGGAGAAGGCAGATGCTTGGTCCAGAAATGATTACCCAGATAGTTGAAGTAGTCAGAAGAATCAGAGATCGTCTTCGAGAGGCCCAAGATCGCCAGCGCCATTGGGCCGATGCTCATCGACGTCCCTTAGAGTTTGCTATCGGCGACCATGTATTCCTTAGGATCTCGTCTAACCGCGGCGTCATTCGCTTTGGCGTACGGAGAAAGCTTAGTCCTAGGTATATAGGGTCGTTCGATATCCTGGAGCGAGTAGGAGATGTATCATATCGTCTCGTTCTTCCGCCGTCGCTAAGTGAGGTGCATGATGTATTCCATGTGTCCCAATTACGATGGTACATCCCAGACCCGAGCCATATCCTGGACCATTTGGAATTGGTTGTTGGTACCAACCTTTCGTATGAGGAGAGGCCCGTGTCTATATTGGACCAGAGAGAAAAGATACTCAAGAACAAGACTATTAGCTTAGTCCGTGTTGTTTGGGGTCATCACTCTCTAGGTGAGTCAACGTGGGAGCGTGAGGATGACATCCGATCGCGATACCCCGACTTGTTTGACTCGTAAGGTATAATGTCCTTCTTATGCCTTATGCTTTCCATCCCTTGCTTGCATGTATGATTGTTTGATTGTTTGCTTAGTGTAGCTTATTTGTGGGTAGTATAGCTGGCTCTTACATCTCTAAGCATCTTGATTTAAATTCCGAGGACGGAATTCTTTTAAGGTGGGTAGAGTTGTAACGCTCGTATTTCGAAATACGTATTTTGATTAGGCCCATATGTATTTCGGACCTGTATTTTATTTTCTCGAATTTTGGCCTGTAATTGTATTTTGGCTCGACTTGCGGATTTTGGTTTTCTCGTAAATTAAGTTTTTGGACCTGGCGTGGTTTTATTCTTTGTGGAGAGGATTTGGTTTGGTTTGCTTTGGACTACCCTTAGTTAAACTCCACCCTCAACACAACACACCCTCCCTCATTAAAACCCCACCTAACTTTTCTCTCTCCTCATTACTCTTCCATTAATTTTCTCCATCTTCTTCTTCCTTCCTCCACACAACACCCGACCTTCATAGGCAAGTGCACCTTGCCACCAAATAGGAACCCTATTTTATTTGTCCATTAGTTAGATTAGGCCATGGTGAATCACATTAGAACTTGGCATTTTGTGATTTAGAGTTTCTATTTTCTATATCTAAGTTTTAACTATTTTGGATTTCCTTGGTTTTGATCTATTAAACATAGATTTTTGCTTGTTTTGAGGTTTCCATGTGGTAGAGAATTCAATTTTACACAAGTTAGAACTTTGAAAATCTAAATTTCGTTTTGATTTAGCCAAGTTATGAGATTTGGAATTTTGGTGTTCTTGGGTTCTCTTCTCAGCCTATTGGAGAAGAAGACCTCGGCTAGCGCTGGGCTGACCCGCGCTCGGCGCCCTTTGGCGAACCGTGCCCCCCTCTCGCTGGCGCTCTTTAGCTCCAACGCAGCTCACTTCCTAGCGCAGCTCACTCCCCAGCGCAGCTCGACTCCAGCGCAGCTCACTTCCTAGCACAGCTCAACCCCAGCGCAGCTTGACCCTAGCGCAACCCGACCCCAGCGCAGCTCAACCCCAACGCAGCTCGACTCTAGCGCAACCCGAACCCAGCGCAGCTCGACCCTAGCACAATCTGACACTAGCGCAACCCGACCCCAGGAACCCCAGCGCAATCTACTTGCCTATGGTAGTTTGGTTTATTTCCTTAGGCTTGGCTTCTCTTTTGTTGATTAGAGTTCTGAGATCTTGTTCCATCCAACACGACCTGGCACGGTTTTGGTGTTTTGCTTATGACTAGTACGGTTTTCGTGATTTCTGTGATTATGATCCTAGTACTTCAGATCTTCTTAGTAGTGACCCGATGGGGTGCGCTCTTAACTTGTAAATTGTGATTCACAATTAATCTTGTAACTGGATAACTTGATAGTGGCCCATGGCGGCGCGCTCCTGACTTGTAACTTGACTTGATGCTGTTGCGATGGCGAACTTGACTCATATAACCAACTCTGACACCGTGGGTGTTCATTCTTGCTGCTTCGTGCAATCCACTTGTCTTGTCTTGTCTTGCATCATGTCTAGGACTTGACTCCCTGGTTACCACGGTCAGGGATTCGTACTGAATATGGATTAGGCTAATTACTAGATCAAACTATAGTTCATGGAGAATTCCCAGTCACAGACGATCTCGTTATCTGGGCGCTTTAAATGGACTTGTAGCCTGCCGACGAGTAGGGCACATTTCTAGCACACTGTTATGTGTTGCACCCTCTAAGTCACCTAAGGGTACATTGTCTCCCGGGCAATGTACCCAACCATACTCTCAACCCGCGAAAGGATAACTGGATTGTCTGCAGGGCTTGGGACTGGGAATTTCTCATTTGCACATTGTTAGTAATTAGGCATATGATAACCCTAGTTAGTTAAGTAGTAAGCCGTAGTATTTGCTTGGCCGCTTATGAATGGATGGTGTCCAGCCCTGTCTAAGTCTCGTCTAGTCCCAGTACCTGGTTTCTCCTGAGCATGTCTGTTTTACTTATCTTAACAATAAATGGGTAGAGACAAGGTGCTATTCAGGCGAAGGGTACAATCCCGGTCCTTATTTGGTTAAGGGTTGTAACCTGGCTCCCGGAGTGGTTCCACGTCCCTAGTCGTTTGTTGTCCTGTTGTACTCTTCATTAATGGTACTTTTCTTCTATGTTCTTTTGATCTGATATGCTGGCTTTCGTTCTTATTTCGTGGCCTCCTTTGTGGCACTTGCTCTTTCTGGGGTTTGACCCAGCTGGTTTTGTGTGGCCAGATTCTGGAGCAGCTCCCGAAGATCTACCGAACTTCCAACCCAATGGTGACAACTAGACGGAATCCGGGCTACGAGTGGATTTTTCTTTTTGATTTGTTCACTACATTGTAAAATTATTCTTTTGAGACGTTTAGCCGACGAGCACCTGTTAGCTCGATGCATATTTACTTACTGTCTGCCTACGGGCTGTAACATGATTAACAAATCCTAGGGTTGATCATGTATGACTGAACTCTTGCTAGTCTTGACATTTTGTACGACTAGCTTCATGATCATCCATTATGTAATGTATGGGACGCCTTGCTATTATATATTTGGTGCTCTGACATCTTGTAACTATTATTGCTTGCTTGAGATTGAGACAATAGGCTTGTTCATGACCATAGGAGACTGTTGGCTTGTAGTTAAACCCTCATATATCTAGACAGCCGTGACCGTATAGCGAGGTGGATTCCATTTCAATATACGTAGCTGGCTATGTACGCCCCCGCTCTCCAGTCTTCTGGTTCTGGGGCATTACATCAATTTTTATTGTTTCCAATCATTCATTTCTTGTTCCATCAACTCAGATACATTGAAGCATTCCCATATTATTCATTTCTAAAGGAACATGTAGCATTTCATTTCATAGGGACAATATCATTCATTTCATTACTTATATTAAGACAGGCAACAGCAACAGTTATGCAGAAGGTACATGATTCTATTATTTTATTTGGATCATTGGGTCAATAGCATAGACAATTCTCTTCTTATTCTATCATTCACGAGGCGTCTCATTATTTAAGTGTTCTACTCGTTCCAACAACGTTAAGCATCAGGAACATTATCAATTCATTCTCAGGCATCACCACATTAGTAGTCCAAGTGTGATTCGTTCAGCAATTCAAAGTTCATGGGTTATTTATTCGATGATTTCCAGCATATGCATCTCTATTATTTAGCAACTAAAACATGAGACATTTTGGGACAATTCATAGCATCACGTTATTTCATTTATTAAGCATGCAGGAATAAGGAGGAAGGAGGACAATTCCACTTGCCTCGCATAACGGTCTTCCTGCTCCGATCACACTTATCTTCCAATGGATATACCTCCACCGATGAGCCACGTTCCAACACTTAATCCGTCTGGCCAGCTAAGAGTGACTGCATCAGTCTCAACTCTCTTGATCTCCAACATAAGTCACGGTCCAACATTCTGATCCCATCCAATAAGCCAACCAAATGCCTCGTGCGGAGCGGGGCATTACATAAGAGGTGGATATATAGGTTAGGACAGGCCATCTAAGATGTATGTTAGGATTTACTAGAGATTAAGTATAGCTAATTTCATATTAATTCTCAGTTTGATGATTTAAATGGACTTGAGATACAAGTATAATTTGTTTTCCTAGGCTGGCAAGACACATATTCTCAGTGAGCTTTTGCAATAATAATTACTTAGTATGCAATTATAAAACTCAATTGTTTCTCAATATATAAAGTTAGATCTGAAAGGCGCTCCTCTCCCAATGAAACTATAAAGTTAGTCATTTGCTCTTTCCTAAATTTACAATCTGGCTAGTGTTATGATCAGGAATACAGTTGAAGAAGACACAAATGCGATATGGATATTGTCATTAAATGAAATTTTTAAATATAGATATTTTACATATTCCCTTTCCAGACGCTGCATTAGGGGGTGTCTTGTGGTAGTGGGACCCCCTTAAGTTACATATACAAATTGGGTATGAGACTACTAGTGTCATGGCACATGTGATGCATGTGCAACATATTTTTACAAATGTTGATAACATTTATTGTAGCAAAAATAATATACAACAAAATTTATTTTAAAAATTATTATTTACTGACAAGATTTTTTTGTTAGAAATGTTGATACCATCTTATTTAAAAAAAATCCAACCAACTAAAAATATAGACTTTCGCTATAGGAAATTACTGAACTGATAAAATTATAATAATAAAATGTTATTTGTCAATATCTTCGAGCAGCATCTTCATTGACATTACTTGATTGGTAACCCTTGCTTACCTGTAAAGGACTGATAGTCACCAACATTCATAACATCCATTGTCCTGCAAGAAATAAAAAAAGATAGTGATAATTAAGCATATGTTTAATTTCATCAATTAATAGTACCGAGTGAATCCACCGAAAATCCTACTATAATCTATTAAATTTAATAAGAGGTCCACTTCATAAATATACTGAGTGAATCAGACTCTCTCAAAAAACTTCAGTAGTTTTTAAGTTTTCAATTTGATATCATCTTATATAGAAGACAACTACCATAACTTAAACTTAAATAATCAAATTAATCGACTATTGTTCATTTGATCTAATTCATAGTTTCAAATTTATAGTTTAAAATCTAATCTATATGAAGTTTTAATGTAAGCAGATCTAACTAACAATCTATTCTTATAAAAATTAAAATTTCTAATTATAATCAAATTTAATTTAGTCTAATACATACTTACAATCCTAGTTAATGTAATAATTAGTTTAATGTGATTTAAACTAATCTAAATAATTTGAATTAATCTACTTGGATAAAAAATTAAAATTACAGGAGAGTAACCAAAAAGAAGGCAATCTTATTTAGAACTTTGAGCTTGGCCACATCCATCTTGATATTGTACTGTCATTTTCTACAACCTTCAAACATCCCCCAACAAATTTTTAGAATCATTACTACAATATAAGCGAATAGAAAAAAATGGAATATGTCCATTTCTTCTTTATGCCTATATATTAAACCTACATTAGAATATATTTAAATAATATAAACTAGTGTCATGGCACATGCGATGCATGTGCAGCGTATTTTTTAAAAATGTTGATAACATTTATTGTAGCAAAAATAATATACAACAAAATTTATTTAAAAATTATTATTTACTGACAGGATTTTTTTGTTAGAAATGTTGATACCATCTTATTTAAAAAAAATATCCAACCAACTTAAAATATAGACTTTCGCTATAGAAAATTACTGAACTGATAAAATTATAATAATGAAATGTTATTTGTCAATATCTTCGAGCATCATCTTCATTGACATTACTTGATTGGTAACCCTTGCTTACCTGTAAAGGACTGATAGTCACCAGCATTCACAACATCCATTGTCCTGCAAGAAATAAAAAAAGATAGTGATAATTAAGCATATGTTTAATTTCATCAATTAATAGTACCGAATGAATCTACCGAAAATCCTACTATAATCTATTAAATTTAATAAGAGGTCCACTTCATAAATATACTGAGTGAATCAGACTCTCTCAAAAATCTTCAGTAGTTTTTAAGTTTTCAATTTGATATCATCTTATATAGAAGACAACTACCAAAATTTAAACTTAAATAATCAAATTAATTGACTATTGTTCATTTGATCTAATGCATAGTTTCAAATTTATAGTTTAAAATCTAATCTATATGAAGTTTTAATGTAAGTAAATCTAAATAACAATCTATTCTTATAAAAATTAAAATTTCTAATTATAATCAAATTTAATTTAGTCTAATACATACTTACAACCCTAGTTAATGTAATAATTAGTTTAATGTGATTTAAACTAATCTAAATAATTTAAATTAATATACTTTGATAAAAAATTAAAATTACAGGAGAGTAACCAAAGAGAAGGCAATCTTATTTAGAACTTTGAGCTTGGCCACATCCATCTTGATATTCTACTGTCATTTTCTACAACCTTCAAACATCCCCCAACAAATTTTTAGAATCATTACTACAATATAAGCGAATAGAAAAAAAAATGGAATACGTCCATTTCTTCTTTATGCCTATAGATTAAACCTACATTAGAATATATTTAAATAATATAAATATATAGAAGACATATTATAGACAAAAACATTCGTTCTTCAAAGCATTTTTCATAACATATAATTACAACATATTAAAAATTTAATCTAACTCCATTTATACAACTAATTTTTAATTTAATTTAAATTAATATAGTTGAATAAAATTTAGACTAATTTAACATAATCTAAAGCAAATTTAAAATTTATTCTAATTCATAATTTAAATATAATTTTACTTTTTCCCATACAAAAAGATTTAGACGATGTGGAACTCTTGACTGTAATTAGAATTTATTCATTTATAATATAAAAATTGTTTAATAAGTACAAACCGATGAAACATTATTAATTTTTAAGATAAATGAACTAACCTGAAGTAAGTCGGAAGTTTGGGAAACTTTTATTTCTAATATTCAATCTCCGAATATTCAAGTACATGGCTAGGATCAGCCACATACCGTCTCAACTGTGATACGTGGAATACGTCGTGGATACCCACTAGTGCAGGTGGCAAGTCTAGCCTGTAAGCCACGTTACCGACTCTTCCGCTGACCACGAAAGGTCTGATGAAGCGCGGGCTAAGCTTCCCACCTCCACCAAAACGTATGGTACCACGAGACGGAGATATCCTCAGAAAAACCATATTTTCGACCTAAACACAAACAAGGTCTCTAATTACTAAATAATCAAACATGATCAAACAAACACAACAACAACCTGCTTCTTTAGACCACTGAATGCGACAGAGTTCGAGTTCACCAAAGAAGAAGGAGAGAGTTGTGATGCACCCACATTGGGGACTCACATGATGATGCAGGACACCCCTCAGCACCCCGTCATCACTGAGTTCGAGGATGTATTCCCCAAGGATTTGCCAAGACTGCCACCTGATCGAGACATTGAGTTTTCTATTGAGCTTATTTTCGGAGCCGAGCCTATTTCGTCCCAAGTATATCGACTAGCACCCAAGGAGTTGGTAGAGATGAAGACACAGATCGACGATTTGTTGGAGAAAGGCTTTATTCGTGATAGTGTGTCACCATGGGGAGCACCCATTCTTTTTGTTCCAAAGAAAGATGGGACAGTGCGCATGTGCATCGACTATAAAGCATTCAATGTAGTGACGGTAAAGAACAAGTATCCCTTACCGCGTATAGACGATCTATTCTATCAACTGAGTGGAGCAAAAGTATTCTCCAAGATTGACTTACGATCGGTCTATCACCAACTGAAGGTTCGGAAGGAAGATATTCCGAAGACGGCATTTCGATCGAGGTATGGACACTACGAGTTCTTGGTTATGCCTTTCGGTTTGACCAACGCTCCCGCAGTCTTCATGAATTTAATGAACAAGATCTTTCACCAATACTTGGACAAATTTGTATTCGTCTTTATAGATGATATCTTGATTTACTCCAATAGTCAAGAAGAGCATAAGCAGCATCTATGGATTGTTTTGGGAACATTGAGGAATAAGCGACTTTACGTTAGCAAGTGTGAGTTCTTTCTCAAGGAAGTATCATTTCTTGGACACATTGTTACTGGAGACGGTATATCAGTAGATCCAGAGAAGATCATAGCAGTCAAGGCATGGCCCGCTCTTACATCAGCTTCCGAAGTGAGAAGTTTTCTTGGACTTGCGGGTTATTACCGAAGGTTCGTAGAAGATTTCTTTCGAGGCCTATGACTCGTCTCACTTACAAAGATCAGGAGTTCGTATGGACAGATGAATGTCAAGCCGCTTTTGACGAGTTGAAGAAGTGCTTGACCACTGCACCCATCTTGACACTACCATCGGGCCCGGAAGGATTTGTGGTCTACAGCGATGCATCCAGAAGGGATTAGGATGTGTATTAATGCAGCACGATCGTGTGGTAGCGTATGCATCAAGACAATTGAGGGTACACGAGAAGAATTATCCAACCCACGATCTAGAGCTCGCAACGGTTATCTTTGCCATGAAGCTATGGAGACACTACTTGTACGGCAAGAAGGTTGACATCTACACTGATCATAAGAGCCTCATGTACGTGTTCACATAGAAAGAGTTGAATATGCGACAACGATGTTGGTTGGGGTTGATGAAGGATAACGAGATCGAGCTATATTATCATCCGGGCAAGACTAATGTCGTGGCAGACGCATTAAGCCGAAGGCCCATGGCACACTTCTTGACCACACAAAAGGAGTTGATTAGAGACTTGCAGCAGCTTGGAATCGAGGTAGTATTGCCTGGAGCAGATGGCGTATTAGCCAATCTCCA
Organism: Iris pallida; assembly: GCA_029216955.1. Classification (NCBI taxonomy): domain Eukaryota; kingdom Viridiplantae; phylum Streptophyta; class Magnoliopsida; order Asparagales; family Iridaceae; genus Iris; species Iris pallida. The sequence goes on from JANAVB010021798.1 coordinate 17,625,592, forward strand.
AGTGCAATCATCATTAGTAGATCGGATCAAGGCGACATTGCCCACGGATGCTAGATTTCAACGGATTCGAGAGACGACTGAGGCAGGAGAGTAGACGGGATTGAGGATTATCCCGATGGGATATTACGATGTGGTGATCATATTTATATTCCTAATAGAGAGCAACAGCAGGAGTTGATGGCGGAAGCGCACAGTTCGACTTACTCTATTCATACCGGAGGAACTAAGATGTATCGGAACTTACGGCAGTATTTGGTGGCACGGAATGAAGCGGGAAATAGCTCATTTCGTGCCCAAGTGTTTCGTATGCCAACAAGTGAAGGCCGAGCACCAGAGGACGGCCGAATTATCTGCTACCTATTTTCGAGTAGAAGTGGGAGCACATTACGATGGACTTCGTCACAGGATTTTCTTGGAGTCCTAGTAGACGAGATGCAGTATGGGTGATTGTTGATAGACTTACCAAATCGGCCCACTTCTTACCTTTTAGAGTGGGGCAGTCCACAAAAGTTTTGGCGAATATGTATATGAAGCAAATAGTGAAGCTGTACGGTGTACCTGTTAGCATCGTGTCGAATCGTGACTCGAGGTTCACTTCGCACTTTTAGAGGAGTATACAGGACAGTTTGGGTACACATTTGAAGTTTAGCACGACGTACCACCCACAAACAGACGGCCAGTCAGAGTGTACTATTCAGACGCTAGAGGATATGTTGAGAGCATGTATGCTTGACTTTGGCGGATCTTGGGAAGACCACCTTCATCTTATAGAGTTTTTCTACAACAACAGCTATTAAACGAGCATTCAGATGGCTCCATTTGAAGCATTGTATGGTAAGAAGTATCGATCTCCTATCTGTTGGAGCGACATCGAAGAGCGACAGATATTGGGTCCCGAGTTGGTTTTGAGCACAGTAGAAAAGGTCAAGAAGATACAGGGCCACCTACCAGCAGCACAGGATCGACAGAAAGCAGTGGGACAGATAATCCTCGTCGACCTTTAGAGTTCAAGGAAGGCGACCATGTGCTCTTGAAGATATCCCCCACTAGAGGCATGATTCGGTTCGGAGGACGTGGCAAATTGAGTCCAAGATACATTGGCCCTTTCGATGTCTTGGAACGTATTGGAGAAGTTGCTTATAGATTGGTCTTGCCACCGTCATTAAAGGGAGTACATGACGTATTCCTTGTGTCGCAACTGAGGCAATACGTGGTAGACAGAAGTCATATGCTCGATCACTCTGAAATCACAGTTGGACCAAATTTGTCGTACTAAGAGCAACTGGTAGGTATCTTTGATCACCGAGTGAAGGTGTTGTAGAATCAGTTATACCATTGGTTCGTGTGGCATAGAAGCATCACTCGCCGGGAGAGTCTACTTGGGAGCACGAGGACGACATTCGGAATCGCTACCATATTTGTTTGACAACCAAGGTATGTCTTGCACATGTTAGTCTTTATAGTTATTTGCATTGCATCTTATTCGACCCCCTTCCTTAGATTAATTTTGAGGACGAAATTTCTTTAAGTTGGGTAGGATGTAAACCCCCCTAATGTTTATGTTTATATATATATATTTTAAATAATATTTGGTAATTTGATATAAGTGTTAATTATAACTTGAATATGGCCTACTTATCATCACTAGTAAACATCTAAGAGTAGGTGGTGAATTAAGCTTTCTTTTAGAAATTATTTTTTATATATATAATTTTTACATGCCCAATTAATATACCAATCAATATATATATATATATATATATATATATATATATATATATATATATATATATATGATTAAATATAGGTATAAGTGTATTGTATAAATGATTATATTCATGGGAGTGTAGTATGTAAATGAGTAAATATATGATGGTAGTTTATATAGATACCCTTCAAATATTTAGAAACATTTTTAGGAATTTTCTAGATTTTATAAGCTTATTTTGGATGTATTCAACCATAGATATAGTATATTAGCTAAAGGAAAAAAAATTATAACTGAAGTCAATTTATCACGAGATTTTCAAAATCTCATGATATTAAATTCCCAGCCAAACCCGACCAAACCCGAGCCATCAGTGGGAAATTTTTCGAAGTAGGAATCAATCCAAAACCCTAAATTTTAAACCATTTCGACCCAAATCTTTTGCTGTAGAAACCTTATCATATCTTCTTTAGGATCGAGTCAAATCCAATCCAAAGCGGAATAGAATTCGATTCAAAAGCTAATTAGAAACCCTACGTATAAATACCAAGATTGCCCGAGTCTTCGCAAAATTCTCCTCAAAGATCGTACCCCAACCCAATTCACCAAGCCCCGACGAACCCCAACATCCCGACACGTACCCCTGGCCGCCTGCCCGTTGTAGGCCGCCGCTGGATCGCCGAAAAGTCACAAATTTCTGACCGCACAGTAAGAACTACCCCTGTTTTTGACAGCAGCAGGTACACGACTTCATCCCCAAATTTCTTCATACATGCCCAATCGTTTTTGACTCTGCGAAGTTCCCTAGGAAGCCTATGTAACCACCTACGAACCCCTCAAAGGGATTTTAGCATAACCCTGTAGTTCGAGCGAAAACTCGTCTCGATGTTGACAACTTTCTGCTCGAAAAATAGGACAAGAGGGTGTGTAAAACTACCACTTTGGAGTTGATTTTTTAATCTGTACAGTAGGGTTTCACAGAAACTAATTACAAACAGTCAAAGACAATCTAACCAAGAGTAGAACTCAACTTGTAGATTTGAATTTCGTTGCATACGCAGAAAGTTATTCGATTTCAAAGATGCGAGAAAAACTGCTTTTAGAATATTAGAATTTATAAACTTTTCCTTAGACGGCATGTGCCCCGACAAACAGGGTGACGTGGTCGCAACCCATAAGCATTGAAAAGTGCATATGGATTTTGTCGACGTGTGGGAACTGACGGAACTTGATTTCGTTGTGCGTGCGCGACGAAATCAATGTGTATCCGTCGAGATACCCCCGTATCGACCATTTACAAGCTTGGCCATAACTTCGTGCACGTTCGTCGGATCGATAGAAAACTTGTGCCATCAGGACCGTATCATTTTTCTGGTCCTGTATGCCAATTTTGGTCCGATTCTGAGAAGGTTGATCGGAACGCCAAATTGGCGGGCCTGCAACCCGATCCAACGGGCGATTTTATGCATGGCTCATCGGAATCCAAAATTGGACATACTGTTGGGTTTGTCTCCTCAAATCGGATCCGTAGACATGTAGTTTGATGACTTTAGAGGTCGTAGACATTGGCACGCGTTTCGGTACAAAACGAGTCCAACGGCGGACATCGTTTTGACCCGAAATTAAGATTTTAACCATGTTCCAGAATTAGACTTTTGGACAGGCATTTCCTTAGTATATCACTTATTTTGAGTATGTTCTTGATGTTTGTTTCAGCACCCGGAGATGTTTGGAGATTGTGACATTTTCTTGCTGACATTGTGATTCTTGGACTTGCCATATTTGCACCACCAGGCAAGATACCTTGCCACCTTACTTTGTGATTTATATATTCTTATTTTCAGTTGTTATTTTTAGAATTTCTTATTTCTTATTATAAACTGTGCGTCTAAGTCACACTTGGGTGCAAGCGACTCTATTGGTCGTTTTCTTACTTTTATTTATTTCTCCTGCATTGACTTAGTATAGTAACCACCCATTATTGATGAGGTATTGGTATATCTCATATGGCCTTGACACTTGTTTTACCACGTATTGTGAGTCACATGTAGGATACGTACCCGCGTAGTCGGCTGGCCACCGATACGTATGGAGCGTACGACGGATAGGAGTAACTGCCAGTAGAATTGTATACTAGAAGACTTGGCAGTTACTAGAGGTTCTTATTGGTCATGGAGATGACGATACTAGGCATTAGGCGGGAGAGAACAATACCTGACGTATGGGCTTCGATTACACTTTCCTTGTAACCCGGAAGCTCGATCCACTGGAGATACGGGTATGATTATCCGCTCAGGTTGGCCACTGACGTTCTTGAACGTTATGCGCTTGGTCACTGGTGCCCGAAAGGGGACTATACCGGATCCTATATTCAGCCAGGGCTCATGCGTCGAATGATTGTTTCTCAATTGCATAATCACAGTAGAATGGTCAGGAACCCTATTGCATGCATTCCCTTTTCTTTTATATTATATATCACAGTTTATATGGCATGGTATTTTCTTGTATCTTGTTATGTCCCGCTGAGGACCTGGTTATCTCTCAGGGTTAGACGAGTTTTCGCAGGAGTACGGAGCGGCACTGGATCCATCATATATTGATGACGAGGTATCTCCTGCTGATTTCTAGATTATTTATTTATTGAGACATTAGTGTACATTTTTGCATCATTTTTCTTTCTATTTTGCGGAGGTTGGACTCCGATCTTGTGAGACTATTTTTATAGCTGTTTGGAGTCGGTATGTCCATCCAGCTATCTTTTGATATACTCATTTATTATCTGGACTCTGTTATCTTCTGTGTTGGGCTGTGATGAGATTAGATTATATTATTTTGGCCTGTGATTATTTTATGTTCAGCTTATGTACGTATACGAGGATTCCTACTATTGCAGTATTCTTCGTATATACGCAGCTGGCATGTTCACGTGCTTGGTCCTATGTATTTTGGAACTGGGGCGTTACAATATATGTATATATATATATATATATATATATATATATATATATATATATATATATGTATATATTTTATATATATATATATATATATATATATATATATATATAAGGCTCTCTCTCCCCTGTAGAGAGCGCCGCACACCTTGAACCCTAATCCACCGATTCCGGCTTGGCCTTTGGCCGGGCCGGCGTCCTCCACTGCGAACGGATCACTTGACCTTCGTGGTTCTCCTTTGACGGTTTTATGGCGGCAAAAACCTTCGCTGAGGTGGTTGGGGCTCCCTCGGAGGCCCCATCCATCTCTATTCGACAACCCTCCTTTGTTAGGGGAGTTCCGGTGATCTCCTTTTCGGAGGAAGATGAACAGATCCTTATTCAACCTTTTCGGTTTGCGTTGATTGGGAAGTTCTCCCATGCCCGCCCTCCTATCGACATGATTAGGAAGTGCTTCATGGGCTTCCAATTCGCCGGAGAAGTGCAGGTTGGGGTGATCGACCCCAAACATATCGTTATTCGTCCTTTTTTTACGTCTACGGGCGCGTGAGATCTGGTATGTTGCTAAAGCCCCTATGCGTGTTTTCCGATGGTCCAAAGATTTCTGTGCATCCCAAGAATCCCCCCTTGTTCCCACATGGGTCTCTTTGCCTGGACTCCCTCATCAACTCTTTGCGAAGAATGCTCTCTTTTCGATTGTCTTAGGTATTGGTACTCCTCTCAAACTTGACAAAGCTACTGAAGAATTTTCTCGTCCAAGTACTGCTCGTGTTTTCGTCGAAGTGGACGCGAGTAAACCCCTTCTCCAGTTTGTACGTATTAATCTGCCTAGTGGACGTACCTTTATGCAAAAAATTGAATATGAGTCTTCTCCGAAATTCTGCTCTGTGTGCAAGCATCAAGGACATACACGTGAGCTTTGTAAAGCTTACTCGGCCAATAATGGGATTCCGCCTCAGCTCAAACAGAAAGAAGTTATGATTGAACCAACCCCTACTAACCCTTCAGTGGGGACCACCAACATTGAACAAGGAGAACCTTCTAATCAAGGCATGCCAGTGGTTGATATGGCCATTAATGACCAACCGCCAACAGTTGATCGATTAGATTCTTTGGACACTACTACACACCCCAATGCTAATACTTCAACTATTCCCGCAGCCATTACTCCGCCTGTCAATTCTCTGTACTTGGAGTCACCTCATTCTTCATCTCCATCTTCTCCAAACCCGAACACCATTATCCCTCCTCTCCCCAGTTTAGCTGTCCCTCCTTCCCCTAGTTTGGTTGTCCATCCTTCGACCCCGGAAGAAGGAGAGATACACTCATGGGCGGACGAAGTTGACGCTGAGGATAATCGCAATCTTGCTCTTCAGCCCTCTGAAGCAGGAGAGGAACCAATTACTACATCGGTTGCGGAAGCGACTATGGCAGAACCTACTCAACTGGACCACTCCTCGGCGGGAGAGATTGCGGCAGAACCTTCGACCCATACAAACCTACCTCCATCTTCGGATACGATTGATGACAGAGCTTTTCGCCCCCCAATCATCCCAGGGAGTCAAAAGAAAAAGAAACCCCCCCACCACCGGTCCATCGCATCCTCCGTTCCACAGCTAAGCTCACACAAACTCCTCCCCCACCATCCTCCTCTAATGCTTAAAATCCTCTGTTGGAACATAAGGGGTGTTGCTGATCCAATGGCTCTTAAAAGATTGAAGTCTCTTTGTAGAACTAATAAAGTATCTCTGGTGATTATAGTTGAACCTAAGGTTCACTATGATAAGTTGTTTAACTTTCAACTTAAACTGGGCTTTCAATGCTCCTTCTCTAATGAACGGGGAAATATTTGGATTATGGCCAGGCATGATATGGAGTTGCAGGTTATTGACTCCTTTGATCAATGTATCACTGTGGCGATTTCTTCCTCTTTATTACCAGCGGTTGTGTCTTTGACTACAGTACATGGGAATAATACTAAAGAAGGGCGCCGCCTCCTTTGGGATCATTTACTCATGATCCGTTCTAGATGGTCGAGTCCATGGCTTATTGCGGGCGACTTTAATGCCATTACCCATCAAGAGGAGAAATTTGGCGGGTTACCTCCATGCAGTGTTTCTATGAAAGAATTCTCGGCTTTTCAAATTGCGGCGGGTCTCTCTGAAGTGCCTTATACTGGCAATTGCTTTACCTGGGTTGATCGACAGTATGGCTCTCCTAAGCAAGGATCTCGATTGGATAGGGTCTTACTTGATCCTAAATGGCTGGAATGGGCTCCTTTATCGGTGGTTTCCCATTTGAATCGATCCGAGTCAGATCACGCTCCTTTATTGATATCGTTAAACAGTGAGAAGCCTAACACTCCTCGTCCTTTCTATTTTTTGCATTTTTGGAAGGATCATGCTTCTTTCTTGCCTACTGTGGAGTTAGCTTGGCGTTCGGTTGATCATGTTAACAGTTTGGTTCGCGTTGGTCTCCGTCTTGCTGCTACGAGGAAGGCGTTATCGGCTTGGAGTAGAGCTACATTTGGTGATATATTTCAGGAAGTTAAGAAGGCTGAAGACAACGTGACTTCTCTTGAGGCTGCTTATGAGATGGATCTCTCACTTCGTCCTCAGTGGCTGCTTGCTAGAGCCTATTTGAAGCAGCGTTTGCGTATTGAAGACTCATACTGGAAACAAAAAGCTAGGGTGAAATGGGATGAGGCTGGGGACAGAAACACTAAGTTTTATCACTCTTGTGTTTCATCAAAGAGAAATCGCCTGCATATTCATCATTTACTCTCTGAGGATGGTCGATCTCTTTCTAATCTGGTTGATATACAACAAGAGGCCAATGAGTATTACAGTAAGGTTTTCACCCCTTCTCACTTCCCTATTAATGATGAATATTTTGCTCATATTCCTAGCATTATTACTCAAGATGATAATGATATTCTGATTGCTAAACCTTCTATGGAGGAAGTACTTGCCATTGTCAAATGCATGGATCACAACAGTACTGTGGGTCCCGATGGATTCTCGGGTTTATTTTTTATTGCATGCTGGCCTATTATCTGTGAGGATATCCTTGATGCTATTAACTTATTTATGGATGGTTTTGCTTTACCTAAATCCTTTACGAGTACTCATTTACTTTCTATTCCCAAAATTAAACATCCTAAATCGCTCAAGGACTATCGGCCTATTAGCCTTTGTAACTTTGTGAACAAAATTGTTTCTAAATTATTGGCTAGGCGATTGATAGATATTCTTCCTCGTATCATTTCTCCTGAACAAAGTGGTTTCGTTCGAGGACGGGAGATTGTGGATAATATTGTCCTTGCTCAGGAGATAATATCTGAACTGGATCATAAACACTAGGGAGGAAATATGGCGATTAAACTAGATATGAGTAAAGCTTATGATCGAGTGAGTTGGGCTTTCCTTCTTCGGGTAATGAAGCAGTTTGGTTTCTCTAATGAATGGTGTTCGCTCATCCTTCACCTCATGGATAATATATGGTTCTCGACCTTGATCAATGGTCGCTCATCTGGTTTCTTTCATAGCCAGTGTGGTATTCGGCAAGGCGACCCCATTTCTCCAGCTCTATTTATTATTGCTGCCGAAGCTTTGAGCCGTAATCTTATTCATCTTCAACAATCAACTGCTTTTACTGGTTTCTACTCACCTAGGGGATGTCCACGAATCTCTCATCTTGCCTATGCGAATGATCTTCTATTATTTTATGGTGCTGACAAGAGATCTATACATCTTCTTATGAGAGTTATCCAGGAATATGAAGCTAACTCGGGTCAGAAAGTTAATGTTTCCAAGTCTTCTATGATCCTATCTGAGAAAGTGGCTGATATTCGTGCTCAGGATATACAACAGCTCACTGGTTTTCAGTTGCTGCACGGCTCTATTACTTACCTGGGGTGCCCTATATCGGTTGGCAGAAGGAACGCTGGCATGTATGATGAACTTGTTGACAAAATTCGTTCGCAAATTTTGGCTGGAATAACAAAATTCTTTCATATGGTGGGAGACTTGTTCTTATTAAGTCTATCCTTACTTCTATTCCAGTCTATTGCTTACCTGCGAGTAACCCTCCCATGTCTGTTCTAAATCGAATTAAAAGCTTGCTTGATGGCTTCCTCTGGGGCTCGAAGGATGGTCTACCTAAACGATCATGGCTATGCTGGGATCGGGTAGCTAGGCCTATTCCCGAAGGTGGCTTGGGAGTTCGTCGTTTGTATGATGTTATGGATGCTATGACAGTTAAACTGTGGTGGAAAATTAGATCAACTGATTCTCTTTGGGCGTCGTTCTTTAAAGCCAAATATTGCTCTTCTTCCCATCCTTCTGATGTTGAGATCACGTCAGCGGCATCTCATGTTTGGAAGAGACTGGTTCGAGGTCGGGATCTTGCTGATGCTCTTATTGAAGAAGATGATATGGGTTCTTGTACTTGGGTGCTACAACAATCAGGCAAATTCTCTATTTCTTCGGCATGGAACCATGTTCGAGTCCAATTTCCTCAACAAGTTCATTATAAGAATGCTTGGAACTCTTGCATGCCAACTAAATGGTCTATTTTGCTTTGGCGTATCATGTTTAATAAGCTCCCTACTGATGATAATATTGCTAAATTGGGTTTCTCAATGGTGTCGGCCTGCCATTGTTGCTCGGATAGGCAATCTGAATCTATCTCGCATGTTTTCAGTCAAGGAGACTTGGCTCTTGATGTTTGGCTATATTTTCAAAGGACAACTAGTACTCGGATTCGGGACAATCGCTTAGATATTTTGCAACGTCTGCAGCACTGGTGGCGTCGTCGACAGAAACACCTCAAACAGATTATTGTGGGAGCCATATGTTGGGTACTTTGAAAAAATCGAAACAAATGGCGTTATGAAGATTATGCTTATTCTGCGGATCAGGTCATTGCTGAAGCTAAAAGACAAGTGAAGAAGGCTATGATTAGATGTAATCACATTACTATTCCCGAACTATAAGTTTTGTACTAGTTGCTTTTAATCTGAATAAAATGGCAGTTTTGTGAAGAAAAAAAATATATATATATATATATATATATATATATATATATAAAATATATATATATATATATATATATATATATATTATATATTTATATATATTATATATATATATATATATATATATATATATATATATATATATATAAATATATATATATAAAATATATATATATATATATATATATATATATATATATATATATATATATATATATATATATATATATATATAATATATATATATATATATATGGGGGAAAGTGTAAGTATATACATACATTTATATACAATGGGAACCAAAGTATATACGTATCTACATTCGAAAATGTATGTATATACGTTATAAGTATTTTTCTTATACAAGTGTATATGGAATCATAACCATATATATACATGATTATATACATGTGTACATTGACCACAAGAAGAATGTGTACACTAACCCATACAAATGCTACTGTCAAGTGAATATTACCCAAAACTATACCATGAATCCACTCAGCATGATTATGTATAAGAGAACATAGAGGAAGAGGGAGGAATGTACCTCCATTGTGTTCGTACACGACGGTAAAGTGCATGGGGGCTGACGGTGGCCGACTGAACGCACACGACAGTATGGGGAGCGCACGACAGCCGCGGCAGCAGCTCGTGCAGCAGCTGCAGCAACAGTAGTGTACGTGCTGCTCTTGTGGCCTACGATAGCGAGGGGGCTGCCCTCTGGGTTACAGGAGTGAGGGCAGCAGCGGCCGGCCGTGTAACACGTGGCGACGACGCTAAATGCAGCACTCGCAGCTGCAGCAACTCGAAAGGGGAAGGAAAAGATGATAATGGTGATGGAGGTGATGATGATGAAGAAGATGATGATGGTGAGGGTGTCGGCTAGACCATGGGGGAGAGGTGGTGATGGAGAAGATGATGGAGATGATGATGATGGTGGTGGTGGTGAAGATGGAGATGATGGTTGTGGTGGGGTGTTGCCCGGTTGTGGTGGGGTGTTGCCCGGTTGTAACTTGGGAGAGGGGGTGCTACCGTCGGGTTAGGGAGTAGAGGGCTGTGGTGATGGAGAAGATGATGGTTGTGGTGGGCTGTTGCTCGGCTATGATTTGGGAGAGGGGGTACTGCTGTCGGGTTAGGGAGTAGGGGGCTGTGGTGATAGAGAAGATGATGGTGAGGATGATGAAGGTGATGGTTATCGGGTTAGGCTAGGGAAGAGGTGGTGATGAAGAAAGAGGGAGGAGAGAAAGTGTGTGAGAGAGTTTGAAATAAGAAGGGGGCTTGGTGGTCGGCTGTAGAGGGGTTCCTAGGGAGAGAAAGAGAGAGAGTGAGAGTGAGAGAGAGAGAGAGAGAGTGGGTGAGATGTGTTATAGCTTTTGGGAAAAGTAAGGGGTGTTCTGGAGTGGTGATGGGACAAGGGGTATAGTGTGTCATAGGGACTTTCTCCTAGGATCTTGTACATGGCCAAAAGAGGTTTATTTGTTGTGAAGAGATTTAAATAGATTTAATTTGAGGATCTCTTCCTAATTTAGGATTAGGAGTTTGTCATTTGGGATTAGGGTGAAATGGTGTTAGGGTGTTTGGTGTTTTGTATGGATAAATTGGTGTTGTGTGTGTAGGTATGGATGAGTGGGATGGCATAGTGCTTGGGTTGAGTCTAATTGAGTCGGGTCGGGTCATAATTGATCTTGGTGAATTAAATGGCTTAAATTAGTTATTTATAATCACGAAAAAATAAGTAGCATACGGAGGCTCAAATAAATGGGACACAAGTAGCATGTGTGCGGGAGGCTCAGTGTGGGTCGTGTCCATATCTTGGGTTGACAAGTTTGGATCGAAAAGGTGTCCCCAATTCGAGTCAAAAATAAATATGAGTCCGTGGGATGAATCAAGATTGGGTCTTGTGTTAGAAAAGTCGTACGATAAGAATGAAGCACAATATGGTGTGTCTGAGTGAGACACGAAGGTCATGGGTGAAGATTGTCTCAAGTAGAACATGCATGTGAAGTTGGTTTTGAGAAAATGACTAGTCTTGTGCTTCTAATTTGAAAGCCACGGCAACGTACAAATGATAATCAAAAATAAAAGTGGGAAATCATTAATAACTTAGAAAATCATAATTAATTATATTAAATTATTAATTAATCTAGATAATTCTAATTAATTTTCTAGAGGGCTTACATCCTCGACAAAAAACTTTACATACTCATCGACGTCGGCTAATACTTGAGGTGTCATAGGAGGAGCCGTCGGGATCCCTGTGTGAGCCGGAAGGATAGCAGAACTCGACAATGGTATGACATTTTGGTTCTGTGGAGCAGCTGTTACTCCGATCGTCGAACCTCCGGCCACCGAAGCTTCAGGGTTTGAGTCCCCCGAGGAAACTTTGAACCAGGTGTCTCCAAAATCTCAATATTTGAAGGCTCTGTCTGACTGTTAACAGCCTCAGAGCCAGGAATCACAGCAGTCGAACCCCTCGAAGGACCCAACATAGTTCCCTAAGTGGTAAGGATGGAAGTGGGTTCTTCCATAATAAGGCCCTTGCCCTTATCAAGCTTCCCGGAGGGTCCATCAATATCAAGGCCCACCGTAGCAGGCTGAGAAATTGCACCTATTGCCGGGGCAGGCTCCTCTACTCCACCTTCTGATGAGGGAACAGGAGTAGGACTTAGTGGAAGAGCTGCTTCCTCCATCTCAGTTGTTTCCATCGGGGCAGGAGTAGGACTCGGCAATGAGGCAGGTTCTTCCATTTCGATTCTGTCACTAGGAAGCAGTAGGACTTGGTAGTGAAACTGTTTCCTCCCTATTTTAATAAAGGAGAGCACAGATGAAACCACTCCTTCACCCATCCCGGGCTCATCCTCTCCGCCTATCGACGAATCCTACTCTACATCCTCAGCAGCGTCATCTGGGACGTCATTCGAAGAAGATGAGTCCCAATCCACCTTATCCTCTAGAGGATCCTTCGCAACTTCCTCCTCTTAGTCTTGGCAGTGGCCTCTTCATCGGTACCCGCAGTCGGTTGCTCTATCGTCCGTGAAGGCCCCGCTTGATGTGTATCTGCACCCAGAACGCTCGACGGAGGTTGTTCAACATTTTTGGACACCATCAAATTACTGAAGTCATCCCCAATGTAGTCAAAAGCGACATGAGCATCAACTTGGACAACATCTTCTTGGTCTCCCTCTACCGGAGACTGCACAATAGAAGGAATGCGCTCTTCAGGGGAGCTGGCAACTTCCTTCTCAAAAGGTTCGTCCATACTTCACTTTGAAGGCCGGGACTTTTTCTTTTTCGCCTCCTGCAAACAAAAAGGGAACATAAATAAGAAGAGAAGCACCATTTTACCTCTTAAAAGCTGACATTTGATCTACTTACTGTCGCGGGAGTAGGCATTTTTGGTCCCCATACGGGTAAAACTATGGTGGCCTCCAACTTTGTCGCCAAAACTTTCCTTGGCCTTTTTGGCGTAGAAGGACCCGCATCAGTTGAGGCACGCCTCTTCAACTGAGTATCTACAGATTCCTTTCGCAAGTCCTCTGCCCTTGCTACTGGGGCTGCTGCTGGCCCTGCAGCATCTGGCGGGTGATATGCTTGGCCTTTTGCAATCACGACGTCAAACGCCTCAAGATGGGTCCCGACAATGAAACTGGTCTCCCTATCGTAGCCAGGAGATATGGTATTCGTTAAACAATATAGCTTGACGGCAGAATACAAGATATGCATCCTAGGATTCTGAAGGGGAGCTATAAATCGTAATCCCGTACACCTAGCATTATAGTACTACCAACCACGGGCTCCATCTAGCAGGCTTCCAACAGATCCCAAGCAAGTACTTGGGTTGTCCAATATTAACTGAGCATAGCCGAATTAGCGAGCAAAATGACTCGGTAGATACTGCTCCAGGAAGCAATGGTTTCTGTTTCGATATACCAAATACGAGGGTCAGATGCTTTGCAGCCAACAAAACCCCCAAACTGGAAAGGAAATAGCATCTACGCCTGTGTCCTCCAGTTCTTCGTCTGCCTCAAAGCCTAAAAAAATTGGACCAACTTTAGAGATGTCCCTACCCTTAAAGATGGGACAAGATCTTGTGAACACAAACAAAAAAAGAAGAAGAAAATGTTGTCTCTTCTTTTTATTGGCGCAAGACACCACAAATCGAGTACGCCTGAGAGATCCTGCACTAAGGATCTCCGAGTACAAAAAGAAAAATTCTGGGGAATGGGACGATGGAGATCGAGCGACAGTTGCTCCTTTACTCTGTTGACACTCCGATTACAAAAGTGGAAGAAAACCTAAGAAAATTGCTAACTCTCGGCTCACTGGCAAGAAGTGCAACAATTTGGCTCTTGAAAATGCCCTCCGTTCTGTCTATTGAAGAGGGAAGAAGCCCCCCTTTTATAATCGTTCTTGGGCTGGAATGATGTTATGCGCCTATATGAAGAGATACGCTGGTTCTTACGTGGGTACATGGTCCTGCTTTGGGCGCATAAGTGTAGGCGCATACAGGCTGCGAGATCGTGGGTTGGTCGTGGTGTTGACGTGGCCGCATGCTTCGGTGCACGACTGCTCGTGGAGACTGACGTGGCCATGCGCTTCGGTACACGTTCTGATCGTGGCTTTGACAGAGTCAGGCTTGGGCGCATTGCCATGTCTCAGGCTATGCGCCCTGCTTTCGGGGGAGCTAGTCTTGGGTGCATGGAGTTATACTTGGACTGGGCACATGGAGCTTCATTTAGTGGGCACATGGAGTCGCACTGACTAGGCGCATGGAGCTGCTTTGACTTAGGCGCATGGAGCTATGTTTGCTAAAAAATTTGATGCTTCTACAGGACCCCCTTCAAAGTTTTTGACACTTGAGCAAGTTCGAAATACTTTGAAAGAAGTATGGATCGTCTTCTCGTGGGACAATGGGTGCATAGCACGGCTCTTCCCCTGGGCACAAAGTGTTTTGGCCAGCCTGTCAGAAAGATACGACTGTTGAGATTTGCCTCGAAATCCGAACTGACAGATTCGTCGGAACAGAATTTGAAGTGGTCCATCCGTTATACGTCGTCCACGTCAGCAAGAGACAGTCGCATAGTATGTGGAGAGCTGGTCCTTCACGTGGGCGTATAGGCTGCAGTGGGCGCATACACCATAGTAGGCGCATAGAGTATGTGGGCGCATAGGAAGTGGCCCGTGGCTTTAAATAGACCCTGGAGGAGAGAGAATGTTTATTATTCCTTTTCTCTTTTGAAATTTTCAGAAAACTCTTCATCTTCTTCCTTTGAGAATCATGTCTCCCTAGGCCGCCAAGAGATCTGCGAAGGGCAAGGGGGCTGCGTCGAGTAGCTCTTCTCCTGCGGCGGAGTCCTCAGCAGTCTAGGACCCAATTTTGGGTGAGGGTGTGCTTCAAAAAATGAAGTCTCAAGCGTTAATTTGCGACGCTCGGACATATCTTTTGTCGGGGCACTTGCGTCTAGGGCATCATACTTCTATGAGCATTACTATGTGCCTACAGAAGTCATGCGCCAACACTGTGGTGTGCTATGCGCCCAAGTGCTGCCACGTTTTGTGCCCTCTAAATAGTGGTATGTTATGCGCCTACGCACTGTTAATGTATTATGCGCCCGCACGTCTTTTTTGGACGCATATCCCTTTGGGCACATAGGAGCCTTCAGGACAGCTTTTTTTTGCACTGTTCTAAGTCTGACTTTCTTTCTGCCTGTTTTGTAGGGATCTGGCTAGCAAATTTCTCCAGGATCGATATCGGCGATTCTGGGCACGGTGAAGATGCAATACTTGATGTACACATCAGGAAGCTCAGAACTCTTCGCGTTTTGGATGGGTTATGGCTAGCAAATTTCTCTATGACCGGCATCGGCGATTCTGAGCATGGTGAAGATGCAATATTTGGCGCACACATCAGAGAGCTCAAGACTCTTCGTGTTTTGGAAGGGTCTTCCTCATATGGTAGGAAGAGCCTTTATACATCGAAGGGTCGGACGATAGTTGGGCGTCATCGTGAAAGTTCTACTTTTATGGTTCTTTAAGTAGGCAAAAACAACACTAGAGATGTTGTTTTGAAGGTATGGTCTCTTGAAGAAATGGGCCCACGACGTTCGCCATATGGAGGAGAGGAGAATATCATCTGTAGATGTTTTAGCATACTATATTTGCCCTCCTCCGTGTAGCTTCTCGAAGGTTCAACAGCCTTATTTGCTTGCTCAGCTGTAAAATATGACCTCCTTTGCGGGCCACAAAACCACTTTTCGACGAAAGCGTGGTGCTGCCAAGCTGATCAAGCTATGTTGCTGACGAGTAGCAGATTTTCCCTTCTTTTGGGCATCAAATGTAATCTCCTACTTTTTGCTTGAGCGAAAGAGATGAAGAACTTTTTGTTTTGATCATGAGATGTAGTCCTGTGAATGTAACTGATTTTGAATAAACAGAATACATTCGCTCCACTCTTTGCTTGTGATATCTGTGGTGCTTGTATTAGAGAGCCAATACTACAACATTTGTGTAAAGGGTATCCCGCTGGGGGAGCTCCCTCCCTCCTTTTTGTTTGCTTGAACCCATCGCCCTTCTGTATGTTGGCGGTGCGGGTAATAGATTTGAAACGAAAATCCAACGGAGGTAATATGGATATGATAGGTTTTATGGTCTTGACACCATGTCTTTTATCCCAGATTGGGTATAAGTGTCGAGTCGAAAGATTACCGATATCAGAGGTAATATAGACGTGACACATGATAATCAGGTGTGGTTTTGTGAAATATCGATGCTAGAGATAATATGGACATAGCGAGGATATTTTTGGTGGGTATTCCGCTGGAGAATTTTGTGTGGACCTATTATTTGTTTTATATTCGAATGATTCGAATATAGATAATAAGTTGAATGAAGCTTCTAGTAGAGGTAATATGGACGTAATAGCAGAGGATGTTCTATATATGACCAGAGGTAATATGGACGTGGAAAGATATATAGCATTAGGGAGGAGTGGATAGTTCAGAGGTAGTGTGGACATGACTATCTTTGATGAATGCTTTGCTCATAGGTTATGTGGACGTGGCAAAACATTTGATCATTCCTGCTGGAGAAATAATTATCGAAAAACAATTCAGAGGTAATAGGGACGTGATTTGTTTTCGTCAAACCGAGTTTGGACGGAGTCAAAAAAAGGGAAATGATTACACTGGAGAAATATTTAGAGGACCTATTATCCAGGGCGTATTCAAGACTCTTGAAATACGGATAATAGTTAGATAGTTTTTTTTTGAATCATATAAACATCACACTGTACATTTATATGACTAAACGTATGTGAACATTATGTAAAAGAGGTTACATATAGTATTTCTTCAGGAACTTACCGTTGATAGGCATCATGAGCAAGTCACCGTCAGGCTTGGTCAGCCGGTACGCACCGTTAGAATACACCGATTCTATGACGAAAGGACCTTCCCATTTAGGCTGGAATTTCTCTTTTGTTTTGTGTGTTATGACCATCGGTCTTCTTACTGCTAGGACCAGATCACCGACTTGGAAGATCCTTCGCTTCACCTTTTTGTTGAAAGCTCTGGAAAGGCATGCTTGGTATAGCTCAATACGCTATTGAGCTAATAGGCATTTTTTGTCTAGCACTTCGAGCTCTTGGAGTCGCAGACGGTAGCTCTCTTCAGTCGTCAGCTCGCTGGCTAGGGCTACCCGCAGAGAAGGAATCTGGATTTCTAGGGGAAGAACTGCTTCGCTTCCATAAACCAGAGAGAATGGCGTATTGCCTATTGGAGTCCGGACCGTTGTGCGATAGGCCTATAGACATTCATCGAGCTTCTCATTCCAATCGCGCTTGTTTGAAGACACGAATTTCTTGAAAAGTTTTATAATGGTTTTGTTGAAGGCTTATGCTAGCCCGTTAGCCGCTAGATTATAGGCAGTAGAGGCTATGTTTTCTGGATTCGATTCTTATCGCAGAACCGATAGAACGTATGACTTTCGAACTGTGGACCATTATCATGGATGACCCTGCGAGGTAGGCCGTAGCGGTAGATGACGTGATGTTTGATGAAACTGATCACGCTTGATGTCTTCACTTCAGTGAGCGGTATAGCTTCCACCCATTTGGAGAAGTAATCGGTTATAGCTAGGATGAACCGATGTCCTTTGGAGGATGGCGGGCTGATTGGTCCTATCACGTCCATGCCCCAGGCTTCAAATGGCCAAGATGCTACCGTCGGGTATAGAAACTCTGAAGGTTGGTAAATAAAATCAGTGTGGAACTGGCAAGCTCTACACTTCTTTGCATATTCAACAGCATCTGCTATCATTGTGGGCCAGTAATAACCCATTCGTTTGAGGCGATCTTGTAATTTGGGGCCTGGTTGATGTGCACCACAAACTCCATCGTAAGCATCCCTGAGTGCATGCTTAGCTTCGGTGTCTGATAAGCATCATAACAGTAGTCCTTCATAAGAGCGTCGGTACAGCATCTTGGTAGCTGTGTCGTAGTAAAATCTGAGGGATCGCCTTTGGATGGATACTGATTCCTTCGGGTCCTCGGGGAGGATTCCATAGACAGCATAGTCTATGAAGGGAAATCTCCAGTCTTTAGCATCGACGTTTGTTTCTGCTACGTAACTGTGATGAATATGCAAGGCATCTTTCACACAGAATAATTCTCGACCAGACACTGTGATCGACTGCTGAGTATTGGTAGGAACGGTCAAGGAAGCAGCAAGACCGGCTAGAGCATCTGCTTCTATATTCTATAGTCGAGGCACGTGCTCGATGAAGAATCCAGCGAAAGTAGACGCCAGCTCGATTGTTGCTCGGTGGTAGGGGATGAGATCTTCGTAGCGAACTTCGTAATCCCCTCGGACCTGACTAACTATTATCTTGGAATCGCCGTAAGCCTCTAGATAGTCAACTTCCAGTTGCTTTGCCAGTTGTAGGCCGATTATTAGGGCATTATATTCGGCTACATTGTTGGTGCATGGTTCCACGAGAGAATATGCACAGTGTATGACCAGATGATCAAGTGACACAAGCACAACGCCTACTCCAGCCACGATATTTCCTTTGGGCCCTGTTCTTGATGTGCCGTCAAAGAACATTCGCCAAATAGGGATCTCTTCAGTTGCAGTTTTAGACTCCACCACTTCATCGGGGATTTCATCGTAGAGTTTGGACGACTCCGACACCGGATGAGCTGCTAGAAATCAGCTAATGCTTGACCTTTTACTGTCTTCTGAGAGACGAAGATCATATCATATAGGGTCAACAGAATTGCCCATGTAGCTAAACGAGAATTAAGAGAACCCGGCTTAGTCATGAGTATTCTGAGAGGGTTGACTTTGGATATGATGTGGATAGTCTGCCCAGACACATAGTGGCGTGTCTTTTGGATGGCAAATACTAGTGCAAGGCATTCCTTCTCCACCGGTGTGTATCTGTGCTCGGCACCCACCATTGTGCGGCTGAGGTAGTAAATTGCCTATACATGGCCTCCTTCGTTCTTCTGAGCTAAGAAGGCGCGAAGGAAATGATCCATGGCGCGGACATATAGTAAGAAGGGTTTCCCCATTATTGGAGCTACCAGTACTGGAGGGCTTGTAAGATATGCTTTGATGTCGTCGAATGCCCATTGACATTGTTCAGTCCAGACGAAAGATACGCCTTTCTTCATGAGCTGAGTGAATGGTTGACACCTTCCAGAAAGGTTTGAAATGAATCGTCTGATGTAAGCTAGCCTTCCTTGTGTCCGCGTAGCTCTTTGAGGTTTCTTGGAGGATGCATTTCGAGAATAGCCTTCACTTTCTCTGGGTCCAGATGAATACTCTTTGAAGTGATGACGAAACCAAGGAACTTGTCGCTGGAGACTCCCAGAAAAGACTTGGTTGGATTCATCTTGAGTTGGTGTGTACACATTAGTTCGAACACCGTTCTCAAGTTTTGGAGGTGGTTGCCCTTGAGACGACTTTTAACTGCAATATCGTCTACGTACCACTCCACAGTTTTGTACAAATGATCGCAAAAAATTGTGTTCATGGCTCGCTGGTATGTTGCCCTTGCATTCTTCAATCCGAAAGGCATCACCGTATAGCAGTATACCCCCAATGGTGTTTGAAAAGATCTGTGCTTTTCGTCGTCGAGGAACATCTTGATCTGGTTGTTGCCTGAGAACCCATCCATAAAGGATATCTGTTCGAAGCCGCAAGTGTTGTCGATCATTACGTCGGTGATCGGTAGAGGGAACTCGTCTTTCAGACATGCAGAGTTGAAATTATGGTAGTCGATACAGACTCGAACTTTATCGTTCTTTTTCATGACTGGAACGATATTAGCAACCCAGTCAGGATGTTGTTCCTCGCGGAAGAATCTACTGGCGATGAGCTTTTTGACTTCATTCTCGATGGCTTCTATGACGTTTGGTCGAAATCGCCGTTATTGTTGTTTTACTGGCTTAGCTTTAGACGAAATGTTCAGGCGGTGGATGGCAACTTTAGGGTCCAAGCCTGGCATGTCTTCATAGCTCCATGCGAAGACATTGATGTTTTATCTTATAAGCTGTATAAGAGACTGGCGTTCATCGTCAGATAAGCTTTTGCTGATGAAGATTGGTTTGAAGGATGCTTTATCTTCAAGATTGACTTGGTTGACTTCGTCTTTGGTAGGTGGTTCACGTTGTTCAAAGCGTAGCTCCCACCTGGTGTCCATCTTTTGAGCCTATTGCTCGAGTTCGATTGATCGGACATCGTCCGTAACTTGGTCGACAGAAACCATGTGGACAGACAAAGTTGCTTTGAATATGTCGCCGATGCTAGAGTCGGAGTCCCAGAGGGAGGAATCAGAAGAATGGGAACAACGATCTGCTTCATCATCTGATCTTTCGAGAGTTGTTGGAGGAGAGACATAGCCCAAACCAACACAGTTTCGTTGGTAGTAGTTCTCGGGTTTGCCGGGAGGCACAAAGTGTCGAATTGGCAACCGTCGTCCTCGGCCGTAATTTAGCCCTTCGTCGCTTTTGATGTCATATCCCATATTCTGGATGATATTCTTGGCCTGCCAACTATACCAGAAAAGTTGTATTTTTTCAGAGTCATAGTCAGTTTCTGTGTTGTACTTGGGAGGAGTAGAGTCTGGAACAAACTTTCTCTCGCCAATTATACGACCGAAGATGATTAGCTCTTCATCTTTCTTTCTGGCTGGAATGATAAAGTAGTAGATATCTTCTGGGTAGACTTTTTCCCGTCGGTGAGGCGTCGTGACCGGCATGCAGAGGTGTGGTCCTATGCCGTTCTCTAGGGCGTATATCGTATCTATGTAATGGTTTACAGACTAATAGACATTGGAGTAATTCAAAGATAAACCTTTACTAAGGAAATACGCAAGTTCTTTTTCAGGGATAACATCATCCGCTGAAGGTACATTATTCTGAGTATTGATATACTCAATGAGAGGGTCATCATCTGGAAGAGGAGCCACAGTCTTGGCTGAGTTCACCACATAGGGTAATTCTTCAGGATTGGGAGGATGGACATCAGTAGGTTCCCCCTTGGGTGTTTTGTTGAGAGTGATGGTCAATGGTTTGACTTTGTCGGGTTTCTTCTTCTTCACCCAGATTGTGAGAGGCTTCGGGGTACTTTTTTGGAGTAGTATGTCCTTTGACTCGGACAATCAGGGGACCATCGTTGGGGGATGGAGGTGCTTCAGCTTCATTGTCAGCTTCATTGCCATCATCTTTGGGGGGTTGAGATTGGTAAAGTACTGAATCTCCATAATAAGCTTTGATGCCCTTGAAAGGATCGACGTCAGCAAACTCTGTCTTCACGACACCGTCGCTGTTGACGTACTTGAAGCACATGTGAAGTGTGGAAGGGACGATCATGTTCTCATGTATCCATGGACGTCCCAGTAAGACGTTGTAGGATACATTGGCATCGATCACATAGCAGGAGACCTCTGTTCGGACATCACCGATCTGGCATTTGAGACGGATCTTGCCCAGCGGATGGCTTCGACCAGCATTGAAAGCCATGATAGTTGTGTTGGTTGCGGATAGCTTGTACAGAGGAATTCCCAGGATTTGAAGCAAGCTTCTGGGAATGATGCTGAGGGAGGATCCTGGATCGATGTGCATGTCGTCCACCTTGATCGCCACGATATACCCTGTATAGTACAGGGGTCTATCATGACGATTATTTTTGAGTAGCATGTCCTCCTGTGAGAAGGTGATGTTGGGCACCACTTCCATAGTACTGTGACAGTGGGGGCAGGAGACAGGATCTTTAGCGGGAGCTTTGACCGCAGCGAGGTAAGAGTCGGCATGTAGCAATACCTCACTTAAAGCCTTTTGCGTTTCTTTAGAGAGTCGCAATAGATCAAACAGAGACAACCTGGCGGGTGTATTGGCTAGCTGAGCCAGTATGTCAAAGTTGTTGGGTCGATCCATGCCTTCGGGAGTTGGCACCTTTAGAGACTTGTCAAACCGCGTCTCCTTATGCTTGGATGTGGTTTGAGGCTTGGACGGGCCGGCTTCTGAGCTTGTAGGGGCAGCAGGAGCTTGAGAAGGCAGTGCTTCTTCTTGTGCAGGATCGTACGTTCGAAGATAAGTCTTCCCCGATCGCGTCTCGCCAGATAGAACCTCGTAGATGGGGGAGGATACCATGTGGCATGGCTTAAACTTCTTACCCCTTCTTGCTTTGGGAGGTGCTACCCCCTGTGTCACTTCTTGGACAAGGTCCGGATGGACCCACATGATCTCACCACGTCCAGTTGTGAGTGGGACCAAGGTTGAGTTGCGAGATGGTGGTAGGTTGACGACTTCCATCATTGCCTTGGAGATCGGGACCACGTCGTCTGGGACTTCTGTTGGAGGAAAGTCGCCAAACTGAAGAGAGATCATGTTAGCAAATACGACCTTGTCTTCAGCTTCGAGATTGATCACTTGGCTGTCAATAAGCTGTTGTATCTTCTTCTTCAGGACGATACAGTCCTTGGTGGAGTGATGCACGTACTTATGGTAAAGACAGTACGTGGGATCATTGAGTTGGCTTGCCTCTGCAGGACGTCGTGGTGGGGGCAATGTCAGCTTATTATCCTTCGTCAATGTGTGGAAGATGGTGATGACATTGTCTTCATCGAAGGAGAAGGTCTCCTTAGGTTTGTCGGAGGCGCCTTGAGAATTGGAAGCTCCTTTGGATGTGTCGACCTTCAAAACTTCTTTCTCTTTACCCCCACGAACAGGGATAGTCTGAGGATGCTTGCCTTTGTCCTCAGATTTGGGTGTCTTCAGCCCCAGTAGTTCCAAGTTAGGAACATCATTTTCAACAGCATCAGCGGCCCCATTGAAAGCGGACCATGTATCATACTTATGTATACCTAGACAAAACTTCACTGTAGGAAGGAAGTTATGTCGACAAGTATCCATAAGTTCTGAGTCTGGTATGCCGAAGGGCATCTTCAGTGCTAGTCATCGAAAGCGTTCAATGAAGGCAATGACAGATTCAGTCTTCCTTTACTTGGTCTTGATGAGAGTGGACATACTAACATGCATGCCACTCTCGTAAAACCTGTTGAGTAACAACCTCTCCAAGTCTTTGAATGAATTGATACACCCGTCAGGCAGACTGCAAAACCATTCGAAGGCTACCCCCTGTAAGGTGCTAATAAACAGCTTTGACGGGAATGGATCGTCTCGGGACTAGTGCAGAGTTTGCGTGTTGAAGTACGTCATGTGCTGACGAGGAGAAGTCAAGCCGTCGAATGAGTTCAGCGTCAGCGGCTTGTAGTTAGGATGGCAGGTAGCATTCTCCCACTCAGGGGGATACGGTTGAGATATCCCCATCTTCTGCAGCTCATCTTTGTGTGAGATGGTGTCGAGGCAAGCAACCAGGGAATCAATTGCATCATGTTGATTGAGCAGGTGTTGGAAAACAGCCGCTGAGCGGTTGTCAGAAGTTGTCGGTGAAGGACCACCCCCAGTATTTGTAAGATTTGGAGGAGGTGCAACAGAATAATACTCCTTTTGTAGGGCAGGAGGGTTGTCGTTGTGAGCCGGACTAGCGTGGGCTGAGGCATTTTGCTGAGGTGGAGGAACAAATCCAGCAGCTTGGACTGCCATGATACTGGTAAGCATATCAGTGATCTTGGCGAATGCTTTTTCGAGACCCTCTAGCCGTTTACTAGTCTGATCACTGGCTTCTTCAGGTCTTTCTCCGTCCGTCATGTACGTAGATAGCATGCTAGGATGAATAGAGGAAGCAGTACAAGTGGTGCAGATAATGTCTGTCTCCGAGTGGATAAGTCCTTCATCTTCAGGTAGAGGAGGTAGATAGTCGCCATCGGATTTAGAGGGATCATCATCCTCTGGAAGGTTACCCCTAGTGTGGGGGTCATCTGCTTCAGATTCTGAGGGAATGCTACCCCCGGCTTGGGAATCTTCGTCGTCTATACGGAATTTTGCCTTTGATCGAGTGCCCATATAGACTCCTTCAGATGTGACAGCTCGTTGGCCATCTGTTGGTAGACTTTGTCTTCTCCTTCTCGTGGAACTGAGAGAGAAGTTTGGGTTGGTAGTCCACTGTCTTTGATTGATGCTTCCGTAAGGGGGACCCCATGAAGCCATGTTAGATGAGACACATAGTGGCTTCTCGTCGTCAGAGAAGTGCAGCCGTCGAAACACGGACTTTCTCTGAGGCACTCTTGTTACTTTGGAGCAATAATAGTTGATAACAATATTAGCGCACGAAAGTGCACTATAAATTGTTATGTTCTCCCTCGCTTTACGCTTATGATTTATCATGTCACGCAAGTCAGCGGAAGGGAGTTTTGTCTTACAACCCATGTTGCATGCATCGCCGAGCTTTACATGTGGGTTCGTAAGGAGAGTAGGCGCATTCAGACTTAGTTCATGTGCAGGGGCAACCCCCACACCTAAGTTCTGTGATGTCCTTGAAGACAGCCCCGTGCTATACGCGTTGGGACCTGTCTTTTTGCTGTGGACGCATAGGCCCTGGAGACTGGGCTTGGGCGCATGCTTCTTGACAGCATGTTTGAGTCGCCTTGATGTGGGCGCATAGTATGGATCCAGAGAGCTCGGGCGCATAGCCTTGGGCGCTTGACTTTGAGTGCCCAACCTGTATAAGACATAAGTGTTCTGGTTGGGGCTATGCGCCCAAACACTCCCTTGGGCGCATGGCTTTGGGCGCATGCTTGGTGGAGCAGCACTATTTTCTTCCAGTTCTGCCTCCTTTGTTCGTGAGCCTTGTCGGGTCTGGCCAGAGTGCCTCACACCCCGATCCTTGGCATCGTAGTGTTTTCCTCTGCCAAGTCTCGAGTGTTGAACACTCTGTTGTTGGTTGTGGAGGGAAGAAGTCACTGGGCTAGTAGAGCCCGAAATAGTGTGAGCCTTCTCCATTTGGGGGACTTCTGTGGCAGAGTCCTGTGCCCAGGTGACAGAGTCCTCCAGTTGTATATCTGCTATGACACTAGCAGGATATGCGCATCGAGCCTTCGGAAGCCAAGTCTTGCGAGACTTGTCTGGCTTCGCTAATTTTGAGGGAGTAGAGCCGTCCCTCGAGAGCATCTCTTCGAACGCCTGCTTATCGAATTTTACGATCAGCATCTTCTGAGTACTCCCTACTTTGTCGGTATCGGATTTCGTCACCACCTTCTCGTCAGAGGAAAAGGTAGTCCCCAGCAGAGTCGCCATTTTTGTGGACATACACAAAAAAATGCTGTCTTTTCTTTTTATTGGCGCAAGGCACCAAAAATCAAGTATGCCTGAGAGATCCTGCGCTGAAGATCCCCGAGTACAAAAAGAAGAATTCTTGGGAATGGAACGATGAAGATCGAGTGGCAGTTGCTCCTTTACTCCGTTGACACTCTGATTATAAAAGTGGGAGAAAACCTAAGAAAATTGCTAACTCTCGGCTCACTTGCAAGAAGTGTAGCAATTTGGCTCTTGAAAATGCTCTCCGTTCTGTCTGTTGAAGAGGGAAGAAGCCCCCCTTTTATAGTCGTTCTTGGGATGGAATGATGTTATGCGCCCACATGTAGAGACACGCTGGTTCTTACGTGGGCACATGGTCCTGCTTTGGGCGCATAGGTGTAGGCACATACAGGCTGCGAGGTCGTAGGTTGGTCATGGTATTGATGTGGCCGCATGCTTCGGTGTACAACTGCTCGTGGAGACTAACATGGCCATGTGCTTCGATGCACGTTCTGATCGTGGCTTTGACTGAGTCAGGCTTGGGCACATAGCCATGTCTCAGGCTATGCGCCCTCCTTTCGGGGGAGCTAGTCTTGGGCGCATGAAGTTATACTTGGACTGGGCGTATGGAGCTTCATTTAGTAGGTGCATGGAGTCGTACTGACTGGGCACATGGAGCTGCTTTGACTTGGGCGCATGGAGCTATGTTTGCTAAAAAATTTCATGCTTTTACAGATCTTCCTACAAATATGAACACGAGTATGAAGCCACTTCCTTTTGCGGTAGCGACGGATAAAGGCGTCACCAGCAATATGCCCTTCCTCGATACCAGGGCACATCACATTGGGATGATATAATATCAACCACACCATCAGATAGTGGTAAGGTAGCTTCGCTCGAAAAAAGTTTCCACTCTTTCCTTTAATGGCTATGATCTCCACCACGAACTCTCCTGGACCCCGTATCAGGTTGCACCCCATCACGAGGAGCAAAGTCAAAAGACTGCCAAATACCAGTTTTACAGCAGGAAGGATAAGGTTTTTGGTCACCCTATCCACAGAACCTAATCCACCAGGGAACACATAATCTCGAAGCCATATCATCAGATAGGCAACTAGCACCGCCTTCGATGACATTCTGTATACGCAGTACCGAAAATAGCTGTAGACGTTATCGGACGGCTCCTTATTTTCATCCTCATGCGGATTGTGTTCGCTAAGTTTCTTCATTTCGGTGACAATTTTTGTATGCTTGAGACCCTGGGGAGTAGTGAAGCGAACCTTCGTTAGATCATTTTTTGTCTCGAGTAAAGACATAATCTCTCCAAACAGTCACGTGAGGTTGTGTCTTAATCTTATCCTTCCGCTGATATAGGTAATGGTGGCACAATACTTCTTTGAAGACCATTATTAGTTTGGATCCTTTTC
Organism: Iris pallida; assembly: GCA_029216955.1. Classification (NCBI taxonomy): domain Eukaryota; kingdom Viridiplantae; phylum Streptophyta; class Magnoliopsida; order Asparagales; family Iridaceae; genus Iris; species Iris pallida. The sequence continues at coordinate 17,652,422 of JANAVB010021798.1, forward strand.
TTCCAAGGTGGAGAGCTCCTCATTCATTGGAAAACACTCTTCATACAGCTCAGTCCCGTAAGGGAGTTTCGAGATTTCGAACATCTTATGAAACGCCAGTTCTAGCTCCCCTACAGGCGTATAAAATGTCCCGATTTGAGAATTGTACAGCTCCATGAGGGCCAAAAACATAGGCCGGTTTATATCTATGAGAGTCTGGGTGGCCCGGATGGAAGAGGTTAAACCAATCCTCCGGAGCTCGTCCTTGTACTTTGCCAAGATCCAAAGTGTCAGATCATCCAATTTGGGCACATAATGATACCAACCTTCGACCCGAAATTCCCCCTTCGGATACAAAATCTTGGCATGCGATTGACAAAAGTTGAGGCACTGAAGGTAAAAGTTTGAGGAAGAATATCACTATATATACTCCCATGATGCAGAACTCGTAAAGAGTAAGATGTCTGCCTCGCACGAAAGTAAAAATATCCTTCTGGTCAGAAATAGAGTCAATCCGGAAGGATCCTGAAACTGCCCCTCTTTGAGTTAGGGTAAGCTCCCATTGCATCCTTCTTTTCGAAGCTAGGCTAATGAAGGCGGTCAGCGGCAACTGACGCTCTATCTTCGATACATACATGTTAAGGCCCTTCGCCTTGAAGAACCAGTCTTCCATGATCCTCAACACCTTTGCTTCATAGGAAGCCAATCGATCCCCAAACAAAAATTGGGGCTTCAAGTAAGCCTAGGTGGCATTCTTGGCAGCACGGATCTTGCCTCTTTCCATCATGGCTTAAAGGAAAAAAGAGGACTAATCCCTAATCAGCATCATCCTTTCTGACGGCTGGTCCAACATGATTGCAGCCTTAGCTGGGTTGGTTACTCCTTCATTGAAGTCCAGACCTATCTGACAGAGAGAGTGGTAGAAAAGAACTTCATTCAAAAGAGGCAAAGTCATATACACTACAGAAAGACAAAAGGAAAAAAGAGTTAGCAAAAAAACTTAGCCTTTTTTGATAAAAAGTTGAAAGTTATGCGTAGTCCAGCACCGGCGCATGTAAACTTTTGTGCATTTGCAAAAATCAAAGTCTCTGCACATCATCAGGACAGAAGCCCATGCGCGTTGACCAAGCTCTACCGCAGTGCATCTCTAGGAATAAAGTCCATGCGCGTGGGTATAAAAGCTTCGATGCATCTTCAAGACCAAAGTCCATGTGCGTCAGCATAGTGAAGCTCAGGCGCATCCCTAAGGTATAGCTCGTTGAGCCACATCCATGCGCTTCAGCGGAGTGGTTTGGCGCATGTTCTAAAATGGTTGCCTATACATGCGCTCAACCGTGCACAAGTGACTGTATATTTTAAAAAGAAAGAAAAAACTCATAAGCAGCAGCCACCCTACCGACGACTTATCCATGCACGTCGACGTGCATCGTGTCAATGACCTGGGGCTCATCGGTGTCGACTTTGACAGGCTTCTTGTCCTTGTTTTACTTGCCAGTAGCACCACGGGGAGATTTAGGGGCAATCTCACAAGAACTAGGGTTTTTTCTTCGAAAAAGGGAAAAAATCTAAGGAAAAGAAGAAGAAAGAGAGCAGAAGAAGTCTTTCTCTTCCACCCAAGCGCCTATCTATAGGCTTAGGCTACGCGCGTAATCCGATAAGGCATGACGTCAGCGACGCTTCGGGTTTCGTAAAGGAGGCGGCTTTAAATCTTCAAAAAGAGTTATCATTTGCTTGGCTCATAAACCAAAGCATTATCTATTCAACCAAACAAATAGCATGTGCCAACACGGCCATACGCGAAAATGGCCATGCGCCTAAAGCAGAGCATGCGCCTAAAAGTTTCTACTATCCATGCTTCTTGTTCAAAGTATTCCAATACTTGTCCAAATTTTTGAAAACTTTGAAGGGGGTCTTATGGAAGCATGGAATTTCAGGCACATCTAGGGGCCAAAGTTCCCATGTGCCACAAACAGTATGCATCGAAGACGAAGGACAAAAGTCAGCACATCATTCAAAGATGGCAAAAATAAATACGCATAAAAAGAAAAAATTTGATTCTTCCGAAGAAGCGGAAGCGAAGCGCTATGCCGGGGCGAGGGGACGGAAAAAGAAACTTATTTATATAAAAATATATTACATGGCTTTTTTATTACATTAAAAGTCGACTTCAAAAATCTTAGTCTAAACTCTACGGCTAGGCGCATCACTCTGACGTCTTAGCATAGGCGTATCACTCTGACGTCTCAGCATAGGCGCATCTCTTTCTCATCAGAGCGAATCACTTCATGGTCAACGAGCGAATCACTTCCTCGTCAATGCATGCATCGGCTAATGAAGCAGTTATTGAGCAGAACATGGGTTGACAATCAATCCAAAATCGGTGGCTCTTCCAGCATAACAAAAGTTGAGGTACGACGACCACAAACTTTGCATGCAACAGGAACTCAATATCATCTCGTAGAAGAAAGCTATCAGTAAAGTACGTAAGCACGGACTGCTCTGTCCACAAATTACTCGACTTATCTCAGTCTTCTGAAGGAGCTTATCATCAAAATCAAAGCTTCTATGAATGAGGAGATTCACAACCCGTAGTGCAATATCTCGCCAAGGAGAAGGATTGGTCGAGTTCATTCTCAAAGGGAAGTTATGCGAAATGAAGAGAAAACTTCTCTGCTATTTGTAGGCCAGGGCAAGCTAACCCTATGCGCTGTCACTGCCCCGATCCGGGAAATCACTCGTCCTCGCTAGATTTTACCCGAATCATCATCCTCGCTGGGGCATGATGCTGCACGAGCCTGGAGTTACGCTCGTGCAAGGCAATATAACGGTTCACATAGTGATTATCTCAAAGTCGTAACATAAGCAGCAGAAGGAAACAAAGAATACAATAAGAATCTCTTTTATTCATAATGAACTGAAGGTTACAAGGCTCTGAATAGCCCAACTTAATATGCCAATTGGCTACAACGCTCATGATCTCTCTAGCTCACAAAGGATTACAATGTTCCATACATTATACCTCTTTATAGCCACCAAGTAGTCTTCGGCCGAACATCTCCATGTCGCAAGTCCGAACGCCTATGCGGTAGCTCCTCTTGAACGCCAAGGACTCCATCCCTCGGCACGTCCAAGCCAAGCTCCGTCCCGAGCCGAACATACCTGAACCTGCAGGCAAACTAGTGGGGGATTAGTGCTTTCGTCCTCGCTTCGCACTGATCAAGACCCGCTCGCACCCAAACCAAACACTAAATATTTTTAGTGGAACATGCATCTTAATTTGTGATCTTTCTATTTAGCCTTAGGATCAGTTTCATGGCAATACTTAAACATAGCACCTTATCATAATGTGTCCGATACCGTGTTCCTGCGGCAGATACAGTTAGACATAATATGAACATAAACATAGTGATCAGTGCTCGTCTCCATCCTATATTGCCTAGCCTACAAGGGTTAGAACTTTATATAAGAAATCATACAACTACGCAACATTCCAATCATAAACTTAGACAATGCATAAGGGTCGCAGGCCCTGCGCCTGCACCCAACTCTCATCTCCGCCCACCGGCCCTAACTATATGAAGGTCACGGTGTTTCGTACCGTAATGGACTTGGCATCTCTTATGTGTAAGCCTATGATCGCTTCGATACGGGTTGCTAGCCCAATATCCGAAGGATCCTAAACTTACGGATATCATAGCTTATCACAGCACTGGACGGTCGCAATCCGTCCGAATGATGTGCACCATAAATACCATACATAATTCCCTCCTAGGCCGAACGGTCCCGGTGCTCCGGTCGTAACCGTCCGAGAGAAGCCGTACCCGTGCACGGACCATCCGAGTCTATTGACCATGCAATACGTACCATAGCATACAAGTCATATCGTTCCAACCAATCCCACGTTTTCATAAATATAGTCTCGCTCCATAAACATATTTCGCGTCTCATAAACATAATCCACCATCCCTATCTCAAGCTCCGTCGGCGTTATGCCCCAACACATCCATATTGATGCACGATGCCCAGCGGCTTAGTCATCTCGTACTCATATTCAGTGCGTACCATTCGTAAGTTATTCTTATAGCCTAATTCCGTAGTTACTTAGTTATTCCCTAGCTTCCGTGCACGAGGGCACGCTCAGCACCGTAATCAATGTTCTACGTCTAGTGTTCAATGTTCTCGGAGGCGTGCACGTGATGCACATCTCGATATTGTCTTTCAATGTTCTACCATCACCGCCCTACCGCGACTCGTACACTTGATGCACGTCGCTTCAATTGTTCGATTGTTCAATATTCTATCTTAGTGTTCGACACATAGTTGGACCTTTCGTCGCTCGAGCCATGCTCGCTAACTCGATAACATCTTACGCATACAATGATATTTTTTATTAGACATGAAGGAATAGGGAGAGTGAGTCAAGAACCCGCCCACCTTAAGCCGATACGCCTTGTCGTCTTGTCGATTGAAGCGGCTCGCTTCCATAACTTGGTCGTATAGCTAACTCTCGGACTTAGCCATTCCTTTGAACTACTCGGTTGATTTGGCCTATCGTGCCCATGCCACAATCCGTTACAAGGTCACGATTTGGTTTCGCGGATACTTTACTGCATAAGGCAAAATGCTGACCTCTTATCGTCCAGCGTAAAAGCATAGCCTGCACACTAGATCAACTAAAATCAGCACTTGCTCAAGCGGGACTTATCATTGGCATCGATTCGATTCATAGATTCCAACCGACTCAAAGCTTACCTTTGGCCAACGTAACTCTTGCATCGATTCGCTTCGATACTTCATCGGGTCAACGCAACTCTTCGAGTCAACGACTCATCATAATGCATCGTACGGAGCGGGGCATTACATAATATACCACTCAAAATAAGGTTCATCCTCGAACGAAACTAACACTTAAATCCAAGTGTCCCGCATAGATCGTTTCACGATCTCGTGCTACTATCGTTTGAATCATACAACTTAGTTTGGATCATACACATATTTTAGGCGTTCCACCAATATATGCATTTCAGCCAAGCTTAGTTGTAGGATATCGGGACAACTAACAAGCTCTACTTAAATCCTCAAGCACCAGCTATTCCGTACTCGACTTAGTCAAATCTTAGCGTCTATTCTCAAAATACTTCTCGTATGCATCATCCCATAACATGTGATACTCTTCCAAATATTTCTGTACATAACTTGATTCAAACCCATTACTTCGATCTCATAAGTTTCTCGCCGGCCACGTAACACTCGCGTTGCATCAAGTCATTGCGCATCCGATCACAACAATTCTCCGTAACGCCTATTCGCCCAACCGTTTGTCTATCTCTCACATAACCCAAGTCTTTCATCAAATCGTTCATAACATTTGGCCTTAATGACATAGACTAAGTCCAACATGTCCTGAATTCCTTCGTCTACCATTCGTACTAAGTCTCGCACACAACTATCTATATATGATTCACATTCTCTCACTCTATCCATACGTTACGTCTAGGGCTACCCCTGCTAGGTAACTTGTCCAGACATCGTGCTTAATCTCTCCCGACACAAGAGGTCAACTTGAGTCTACGATGCTCAAAGGCAACAATCTTTCCTACCCAAGGTCTCTTACGATACGCTCATCTCTGATTCTCGACCGAGTACAATCCTTTACTCACTTTTCGAATCAATCCTGACTAGTTCATTTCGTAACATAGATGGCGCGCTCAATACACATAGCCTAACCGTTACTCAAGCCGATCTATGACATAACTCTTAGGGTCGTTCTACTATCCGTCGCTCTCGCGTATTACAGAATTCTTGTAATCGCCTTACCGCATCGCTATGCTAAGCACGTTCCTTGACATCTATTCGATCATCGACCAACCAAGTCTACTTACGTACTTATTCGATCGATCATAAATTTCCTTTCCTGACCGTATCGTTCTAGTCGAAGGCTACTCGCTAACTTCCAAAACACGATACTCACTCGCTTAGACTTATCCTCAACAAAATTTCTTACGCGACTTCTTTAGGGTCATCCTATGGGACTTCACATTCACTTGATTTGGCGGTCAAGTCTTCTAGGGTCATCTGCCCCGAAACTACGCTCGATAATTGAAGATCATCAACGAGGGACAGTTACAATGAACCATGCTATATCCTATCATGGAGCCAAATCAATTTTCGACAATTCCTATGAGACTTATCCAATCCGACGTAATTTACCGATCCATAATTCACCTACCTCCGCGCAACTGATGCGCCGTTGCTACTCGAATGACTCATGCGCTTGTGCGCCGTTACTACTCGAATCAATCATGCATTACTGTCGACGATTTTTTTTACTAGCCGTATGACATCTACTCGCCTCAAATTCGAGTTTACCTATTCGTGATCATAGTCCGACACATTACATACTCATAAAAACCATCCTCGAACAACTTTTGCATCAAACCACAAGTCAAATCCGATTTTTCCATGCCTTGCAAGTTCGATCATCCCCGCTGGATGAATCACCATACCAGCGCTCACACGAAATGATCATCCTAATTCGACGTGACGTATGTGCGATGCTGGAGTTGCACTCACATAAGACAAGGATGTCAATGTTGTGGTTATCCTTGAAGCAATCAAGATCCTCTCATTGCATCCAAGTAATATCCATCCACTCTCAAATTCTCCGAAGCACTCCTACCGTCGTCATCCCAATTATCATAACTTAACTTGCATCCCTATTCATTCAACAACAATGCTCAACATAATTTTTGTTCATTCGATCAGAGTATCCCCTGATTTATTGCATATCGTCTTTGATACGTCCTCAATACCATCGTCGATATGCATAACTTGAACATCTTCCTTTCTCATAAGCTCTAATTCGTTGCAATCACTGTTATCATCCGAACTCGAATACGAATCAAGTCTAGCACGTATCGAGATCCATTTAGTTGTAACTGATTACCGTAATTGCGACACAGTTTCCTAATTCACATTTTCATTCTCATATCCCTAACTCGTACTTCCAAAGTCGTGCTACCGACTCCTCGCGCTAACTCAAATTCAGTTCGTACGATTTTCTCGTACCTACTCAATACGTTCTGAACAAGTCTTTGTACTAACTCACGTACATTCGACCGGGTCGACTATTTCCTCAACGCAACTATTCCTTCGTTATGTTCAGCCTAATCGTTCGACTTACACTTAACAAATCCTCGTCCGACGTATCATCCATAGATATGACTTTGCACATAATTGCTCGACTCGATTCATCGAAGCATACTTGCATTGACTTCTCTCAAGTCATTCCCACTCAGGTCTCGGTACTACTCTGTCCGTTGAGGGCAAACATATCGTAACAACATACTCGTCTCGACGAAATCTATCGCAAGTCACCAATCGGCTTAACATAGCTATCGCTAAGGGGTACTCCATATACCACTCAGGAATCGAGCCTATCATTATCGATACAATACTTTGCTACACTGATCGCACAAGTGGTATTGCATATACCACTCAAAATTGAGTCATTACCCGACTTTACACTCCGCATAGGTCCGACATCTATCTTCTAATCAACTATCTGTATAGCGATCTTTCCGATCCCGGCTCTAGCGTTCTTCTTACTCAAGTTGACACAACACTGGACCAACATGCCCTATCGTTCGCTCAAGTTTGACATACATTCAGTCTAACCGTACTTTGGCAATCATATCGATTACACCCGCAACATTCGGCTAACATATATGTTCGCCTGCTTTCGAAACTCGATTCAATGCGGCCAACTTACAAGTTCGCCTACTCAACTCGACTCGTTATTATCGCATCGACGATTTCCCAATCTCGCTCATTGCAACTCGTGCAACAACTCATTCTCGGTACTTAAGGTCATTTTCAATCTCGTCCAACATATCGCTATCCATCGGCATAGCCATGCAACGCGTATCCTACCATGTCGGCTCGTTGTACTGATGCAAAGAACAATTCATGACTTGCTCCACTCCGTGCAACCAACAACACATAACCGTTCGCATAGCAACATAACACGCATCGCCTCACATATCGACCCGTTGCACTTCGCACAACCAACAACACATATCTTCTCGCACTTCGTGCGACCAACAACACCTAACTTTTCGTATTTCGTGCGATCAACAATACGTATATCATTGCACTTCGTACAACCAACATTCCATAACTCGTTGTGTAGCACCCAGTTTCCCAAATGAGGGTAATTTTGAAATTTTGTGTTTATAATTATTTTAATAATGATATTTAATTCATGATATGATTTTTGATGATTTTAAATCATTTTAAAATTATTTAAATCAATGACTTGTGGTTTTGACGTTTTGCTAGTGAAACCCTAGAGACTGTTTGACCTAGAGCCTAACCATGTGATTATGATATTTTAATATCATTTTTGGCCTAAGGATATTTTTGCATTTGACCTCTTTAAATTATTTTGATATTATTTTATTATTTATGATATTGTTTTGGGGTTATTTGAGTCGGGTTCGAATTTCAACTCAATCCGACTTGAAACGGGGACCCGGGGGTAGTTTGACTCTAGTGGGACCCACACACTAGTTAGGCATGGCCCACATGATATTAATTTTAGTCCACATGATAGAAATATTTTAGTTAGAGATAGACAAATTATTATGGATAAGGTTAGTGTGATTAGAGACTTTAGAATGACTAATTTAGCCCCAACCAATTAGCCCTTTCCTAATACTCATAGAATAGGTTAGTAGGGGCTTTTGGACTTTTCCTAATAGGACAAAACCACCTTTATGGCCAGCCACAATAAGGATAGGGTTGAGCCTCCCATTTGTCATTATCCATCTATTTTTCTCTCTCTTGTTCTTCCCAAAATTCCTAGAGAGCAATCCCTAGCAATTTTTCCACCAAATCCTTCCATTTTACCACCAAATCTTCTTCTTTCCTTCTCCATTCTAGCCAAGGAGGAAGCTACCCAAGTTTGGAAGGATTCGGAGCTCATTCGTGTCCTTTTGGAATCTCTACGTGTCGGTGTCGCTCCGGGAAGGTTTTTCTTCGATTCGATCTACCGGGAGGTATAAATCCCTTCTCCTTTTCATTTCCTCATGCATATAGATCTATTTTGAACCCATAGGAATGACCCCCATGGTTGTATCTCCATTTGTGTCCATTTTGTGTCCATTTGGAGGTCATAGGAGTGTCCTTTGTGTTGTGGATGTGTTCATGTTACATATATAGATTTATATATATATATATTGTAACGAGAGTGTATCTATATTTATATATGTAATAAATGGTTCATGATGATTATATAATCAAGTTTGTGAGTGTGGTTCCTCATATTATTATTGCTATTATTGTTGTGGATAGTTAGGATATATATTGTGTATTCTTTTGGCTCAAACTATCTAAATCCGTCATGATTTTTATCCACGTTTTTAATTTCAGCCCTAACTTAGAAATGTCATAACTTCTAGCTCAAAGCTCGGTTTAATCTTCCGTTTTTTTAAAAGAAGCGTATTGAAGTTAGCTTTCCAAAAACATGTATTAGTAGGCCTAATTCTTTCTGTAACTTTCTGGAGAATTATTTGAGTGTCAGCTGTACGAAAGACAAACGCGTTCTCGGTGTTTTCGCGATTCCGGGAGTTTCCGGAAACGAAAACGCGATCCATTTAAAGTTTCGAAAAGCTAACACATAGATCTATAACATACTTTAATTCTAAATTTTAATTCATGCTGAGATGGTACAGTATTGATTATTAGTAGAAGTTACTATTCGGCATATGCATTTTGTGCACCCTTGTGTGTAATATAATGTTCTATTTGATTTTAATCCATGTTAATGTATATACATTATGTAATTAAATAGAGAATGCAAGCATGAGTAAATGTTTAAATAAATGATGTATGAGGTGTAAGTATCCTATCTAATGTAAGCATGTATAAGTATGGCTTGTAATGAATATGTAGGTTCCATAGTATGTAATGTATGGTGCATATAGTAGTGCAAGAGAATAAATGGAATGATGAATGAATGCAAGCATGAATGTAATGTAATAATAGATGTAATGTATGCAATATACAAGTTAATGAGATGTAATGTTCTATGTTAACACAAATCCTATATTACCTCATGTACCCCTTACACTATGTTGACACTATCACACTTGACACATTGTTCACTTACACTTTGACACTCTTTGATATGTATACACTATGTATGTCCATTTAACCCTCACTTGCCCCTTTGCCATGTTCACATACACACACATAGCCTCTTAAATAAGTATTTATGAATATAGTTAACTTAGCTATGTATGTATATTATATATATGTTAGCATATTGTGTTATAATATATAAGTTTATATAACCATTTGAAATGCCATGATTATAGACCTAATGTTGAATACCAATATATGCATGTGTATATATGTGTAGACATATATAGCTTAAAGTAATAGATTACCTAGTATATATCCAATGTAAATTCTTGCCTATTTGAGTATTGAATAATTGCATGCTATATAGAGTTGGGTGTATGTTGGCTTGTATAGCCTTGTATTGATGTGTGCTTGCTAGGATAGTCTTGGTTAGGCCTAGTAAGACTTGCTGGGTTAGGACATGACCTAGTTTGACCTAGTTTGACTAGTACAGTTGACCAGAGTTGACCAAGGGTTGACTTAGGCCTAGTTTGACCTAGATTCATGTAGAATGTATTGTAGTGCTTTATATTACCCTTCTGGACATGTTGTGACTTGTGCTGTTCTAATTAGGAGCCAGACACCTCTCTTCGGACAGTATCTTTACCTTGGACATTCAGATATCAGGCGAGTACATTCTCTGATCGTTTCATACTTGTCACGAATTATATTCTCGCTCTAGATTACTTTTACTTGATGCTGTCACGTTATCATCACGGATTGGTACTATATGGATCTCTTTTTGGGATGTTATCCCCCTTAGCGGGCGCATCGGATACTTTATGACATGTGTTTCATGTACATCATGTATTCCTTGCTTCTGCGTTATTCATGTACACTCATGTTCTCTCATGTTCTTACATGTACGTTCATGTACTCTCATGTTCTTTCATGTACGCTCATGTTTCCTCATATGTTTCTTGTATAACCAAAACATCATGTCCGTAACGTAACTTGAATAGATCCTTGTGTATTGATTGTGGGTGGGGGTGAGTATAAATGGTCATGTGATTTACCCATCATGTACACTCTGTTACTTTTCATGTTCATCATGTACAACCTAAGCCAATTACATGCCATCTCGTATTCTAAATTACTAGTCACTTACAGTTCTTACTTATCATGTATATATATTTCCAGTTATCAAATATCTCTCCTGTTTTTATGTACATCTTCTTACAGCATTTCATGTATCTTATTCTATTGCCTGCTTTATATTTCCTGACATGATATGAACTGCATAAGATATTTTGTGCTCGTTCCTGTCCTGACTGGACCTGTTGATAAATTTTACAGATAGCCTGGAGGTTGCCTGCTAGCCTAGAGGAGACAGTAGAGGTTGCATAGATAGCTAGGGTTTTTGCTTATAGTTTATTTTCAGTCATCTTGAGTTGTATTTATGGATTACTGTATTTGGGTTTTGAGATGTATTCTGAATTTGTATCTTAGACACTTAGACTTCTATCTGTTGTATCTTTTTTCGATTTCATGTTTTATCTATCTTCCTTTATGCTCTACCTTAGATGTGATTGAGTTTATATTCTGCTATGTCACCCCCATTCGGGAGTATAAACTATTTAGTCTTATACTTTTAGATGCATTGAGACCTAGGACAGCGTTCTACCGCCGACACTGCGGCGTAGGCTGGGCGTTGTTACGTTCTCGTGCCCTAACTCTAGGGTGCGGGTCGTGACACATTTTTAGTGGTGGCCCATGCAGGTCGAGTTTGTGTAGTGGTATTCGAACTAGAGTACCACTACAGCCTGCAGTAGAAATAGGATATATTTTGAAGGTACTCAATCACAGTTAGGCCTCCTTGAGAGATTCCCGGAACGACCCTTGAGAATCTTATTTTGACTTCGATTTGAGAACTCTTTTTCCCTTGATTTGATTTATTTTTACTTACTGTTGTTAAATTTGATTTTGATGGATTATGGTTGAATTTGAGTTATATTCATTGATTTTGATGAATGATTGTCAAATTTTGAATCTTGATGATAGCTGTTGCATCCGAGTTGTATTTTGATGGATTTTTGTTCATTTTGAATTTTGAAGTTCGTTGATAAATTTGATTTGATTTATGGGTATTCATTGTTGATTTAATTTAATTTTTTTGACAAGATGAAATTATATGGGCTAGGTCATCTATGTTATGGAATCTAGTCTTCTATAGTCACATTAGCCAGCATGGTGAGGACATATAGTCTGACTCTGGATATATTTCTCGGGTGTGGGAATTTAAGGTTTTCGCAGCCAAGCTAGCGGCATCGCAAAAATGTTAAATACCATGATTCTAGAGGTATGTGCATAAGTCAAGGACTCTGTGATTATCGTATCATGCTTACTAGTATGACGGAGATTTAGAGTACCATGATTTTGGATAGACGCATATGATTATCAGATTGTACCTTAAATATTTTCAAGCATGTTTTCTCTACTTTGATGCAGTCCTTCAAAAAGAATTATTATTTGTTTTGCTTTGTTTTGCTTCTAATTATTTAACTTAGGAGTAGCTTGTGTAACTTCTTGCTATGAGTTTCTTCTTAATACAATGAATCGATGATTTTGCTAGACTTTATCTTGGATTTGATATTTATCTCTGGTTTCAAAATGGTTCCTTCTTTTAGGCAAATAAGCAAACAGCTTTTATCGTTATTTCCTTCTTGCTATTATTCTAGTATTGAATAATAATAATAAAGTTGCCTTGATTTCGTCAATCACCTATTTTGCGATCTTGGTAGGAATCTAAATGTTGGTCTTAACGTAGAATTAATTTTTTTTAGGACATGAGAATATATGAGTATATTTACATAGTGGACACTTGCCTGATACGTATGCATGCTACACTTGATTTTCCACCTATCTAAATACATATTAATATGTTGTTAATGTTAAAATTTTCAAAACCCCAATATTTCTGGTTTTCTACTTTTCCAGTTTAAATTCGTAATTTAAATATAAATTTATGTTATTAGTTTTGTCTACATAACTGCACATGTATGATATCTGCAGAGTTTCAATTTTTAGAGAAAATGGTTAAGTTATGTTAAATTTGTAAAATCTGAGACTGCATTATGTTAATATTACACTGGTTTAAATGTTAGCTTATTTTCAAATTTTGTATGTAAATGCTGAACTAAAACTGGGTTTAACCTTTCAATACTAAGCTATAACCCTGTACAAGGACACACACACACCCTAACTTAGTATACGATGTCATGTAACCTAATCTTTCCTCTCTATGTTATGACCACATACTTGTATAGATATATATAGAGCTTAGGCATACATGTTATAATATATGTATATACATAACTAAATCTCTACCTCTTATAGATGTTTATGGTTAGCCATGCATGTTATGATTAAATAGGTTGTGTATTGTAGGTTGTTAACCCATATGCCATGAGTAGTGTAACAGGATAGCTCATATACAATTTCATGTATATTTCACATACACCCATACACACACAAACCACATAACATTACATAATGCTAGTTTTTCTCTCTTAACGCTCTCTCTGTATATATATATTGTGATTTGGATTTCAATGCAAGTGATTTTCAATTCCTTAATTTTTAAATTTGATTTTCTGTACCCTTTTTCAGATAATTGGTAATTGCCTTTATTTTGTTTTGATATGTACCAGTTTATATAGGATGGTAGACCGCCTTACAGTTTTGATGGTTTGTTGTTTCTGTAACTTCTCTAGTTTAGCACCCTAGATTGCTTGTATGTTTTGATACCCTATGACCGTTTCGGTTAGCATGACTAGTAACCTAGATGAGACTTTCACAACCACCGTATGCCATGATCCTGTATATCGTCCTTTTGATCACATGATTTGTTTTAATCTGGGACTTTGATTGTGGGGGTTTGACCTAGAGGGAGTATGGACATTTTAATTTCGAGGACGAAATTTTTCTAAGGTGGGTAGAGTTGTAGCACCCAGTTTCCCAAATGAGAGTAATTTTAAAATTTTGTGTTTATAATTATTTTAATAATGATATTTAATTCATGATATGATTTTTGATGATTTTAAATCATTTTAAAATTATTTAAATCAATGACTTGTGGTTTTGACGTTTTGCTAGTGAAACCCTAGAGACTGTTTGACCTAGAGCCTAACCATGTGATTATGATATTTTAATATCATTTTTGGCCTAAGGATATTTTTGCATTTGACCTCTTTGAATTATTTTGATATTATTTTATTATTTATGATATTATTTTGGGGTTATTTGAGTCGGGTTCGAATTTCAACTCAATCCGACTTGAAACGGGGACCCGGAGGATAGTTTGACTCTAGTGGGACCCACACACTAGTTAGGCATGGCCCACATGATATTAATTTTAGTCCACATGATAGAAATATTTTAGTTAGAGATAGACTAATTATTATGGATAAGGTTAGTGTGATTAGAGACTTTAGAATGACTAATTTAGCCCCAACCAATTAGCCCTTTCCTAATACTCATAGAATAGGTTAGTAGGGGCTTTTAGACTTTTTCTAATAGGACAAAACCACCTTTATGGTCAGCCACAATAAGGATAGGGTTGAGCCTCCCATTTGTCATTATCCATCTATTTTTCTCTCTCTTGTTCTTCCCCAAATTCCTAGAGAGCAATCCCTAGCAATTTCTCTACCAAATCCTTCCATTTCACCACCAAATTTTCGTCTTTCCTTCTCCATTCTAGCCAAGGAGGAAGCTACCCAAGTTTGGGAGGATTCGGAGCTCGTTCGTGTCCTTTTGGAATCTCTACGTGTCGGTGTCGCTCCGGGAAAGTTTTTCTTCGATTCGATCTACCGGGAGGTATAAATCCCTTCTCCTTTTCATTTCTTCATACATATAGGTCTATTTTGAACCCATAGGAATGACCCCCATGGTTGTATCTCTATTTGTGTCCATTTTGTGTCCATTTGGAGGTCATAGGAGTGTCCTTTGTGTTGTGGATGTGTTCATGTTACATATATAGATTTATATATATATATTGTAATGAGAGTGTATCTATATTTATATATGTAATAAATGGTTCATGATGATTATATAATCAAGTTTGTGAGTGTGGTTCCTCATATTATTATTGTTATTATTGTTGTGGATAATTAGGATATATATTGTGTATTCTTTTGGCTCAAACTATCTAAATCCGTCATGATTTTTATCCACGTTTTTAATTTCAGCCCTAACTTAGAAATGTCATAACTTCTAGCTCAAAGCTCGGTTTAATTTTCCGTTTTTTTTAAAAGAAGCATATTGAAGTTAGCTTTCCAAAAACATGTATTAATAGGCCTAATTCTTTCTGTAACTTTCTGGAGAATTATTTGAGTGTCAGCTGTACGAAAGACAAACGCGTTCTCGGTGTTTTTGCGATTCCGGGAGTTTCCGGAAACGAAAACGCGATCCGTTTAAAGTTTCGGAAAGCTAACACATAGATCTATAACATACTTTAATTCTAAATTTTAATTCATGCTGAGATGGTACAGTATTGATTATTAGTAGGAGTTACTATTCGGCATATGCATTTTGTGCACCCTTGTGTGTAATATAATGTTCTATTTGATTTTAACCCATGTTAATGTATATACATTATGTAATTAAATAGAGAATGCAAGCATGAGTAAATATTTAAATAAATAATGTATGAGGTGTAAGTATCCTATCTAATATAAGCATGTATAAGTATGGCTCGTAATGAATATGTAGGTTCTATAGTATGTAAGGTATGGTGCATATAGTAGTGCAAGAGAATAAATGAATGATGAATGAATGCAAGCATGAATGTAATGTAATAATAGATGTAATATATGCAATATACAAGTTAATGAGATGTAATGTTCTATATTAACACAAATCCTATATTACCTCATGTACCCCTTACACTATGTTGACACTATCACACTTGACACATTGTTCACTTATACTTTGACACTCTTTGATATGTATATACTATGTATGCCCATTTAACCCTCATTGCCCCTTTGCCATGTTCACATACACACACATAGCCTCTTAAATAAGTATTTATGAATATAGTTAACTTAGCTATGTATGTATATTATATATATGTTAGCATATTGTGTTGTAATATATAAGTTTATATAACCATTTGAAATGCCATGATTATAGACCTAATGTTGAATACCAATATATGCATGTGTATATATGTGTAGACATATATAGCTTAAAGTAATAGATTATCTAGTATATATCCAATGTGAATTCTTGCCTATTTGAGTATTGAATAATTGCATGCTATATAGAGTTGGGTGTATGTTGGCTTGTATAGCCTTGTATTGATGTGTGCTTGCTAGGATAGTCTTGGTTAGGCCTAGTAAGACTTGCTGGGTTAGGACATGACCTAGTTTGACCTAGTTTGACTAGTACAGTTGATCAGAGTTGACCAAGGGTTGACTTTGGCCTAGTTTGACCTAGATTCATGTAGAATACATTGTAGTGCTTTATATTACCCTTCTGGACATGTTGTGACTTGTGCTGTTCTAATTAGGAGCCAGACACCTCTCTTCGGACAGTATCTTTACCTTGGACATTCAGATATCAGGCGAGTACATTCTCTGATCGTTTCATACTTGTCACGAATTATATTCTCGCTCTAGATTACTTTTACTTGATGCTGTCACGTTATCATCACGGATTGGTACTATATGGATCTCTTCTTGGGATGTTATCCCCCTTAGCGGGCGCATCGGATACTTTATGACATGTGTTTCATGTACATCATGTATTCCTTGCTTCTGCGTTATTCATGTACACTCATGTTCTCTCATGTTCTTACATGTACGTTCATGTACTCTCATGTTCTTTCATGTACGCTCATGTTTCCTCATGTGTTTCTTGTATAACCAAAACATCATGTCCGTAACGTAACTTGAATAGATCCTTGTGTATTGATTGTGGGTGGGGGTGAGTATAAATGGTTATGTGATTTACCCATCATGTACACTTTGTTACTTTTCATGTTCATCATGTACAACCTAAGCCAATTACATGCCATCTCGTACTCTAAATCACTAGTCACTTACAGTTCTTACTTATCATGTATATATATTTCCAGTTATCAAATATCTCTCCTGTTTTCATGTACATCTTCTTACAGCGTTTCATGTATCTTATTCTATTGCCTGCTTTATATTTTCTGACATGATATGAACTGCATGAGATGTTTTATGCTCGCTCCTGTCCTAACTGGACCTGTTGATAAATTTTACAGATAGCCTGGAGGTTGCCTGCTAGCCTAGAGGAGACAATAAAGGTTGCATAGATAGCTAGGGTTTTTGCTTATAGTTTATTTTCAGTCATCTTGAGTTGTATTTATGGATTACTGTATTTGGGTTTTGAGATGTATTCTGAATTTGTATCTTAGACACTTAGACTTCTATCTGTTGTATTTTTTTTGATTTCATGTTTTATCTATCTTCCTTTATGCTCTACCTTAGATGTGATTGAGTTTATATTCTGCTATGTCACCCCCATTCGGGGAGTATAAACTGTTTAGTCTTATACTGTTTGATGCATTGAGACCTATGACAGCATTCTACCGCCGACACTGCGGCGTAGGCTGGGCGTTGTTACGTTCTCGTGCCCTAACTCTAGGGTGCGGGTCGTGACACGTTGTACTTCGTACAACCAACATTCTCCGATGGCACCCGGAGATAGCGTGATAGTCATGACATACTTGTGGCAGACGTACGCACTTAATATAGACTTATTGTATGGAACATCCAATGTACATCGAGCAGATCCATAAGCCATGCGGTTGCAGAAACAACTTAGAGTCAACTGGATTCGATAGCGAAGCAACTGAGGGTCAAAGAGATTCATGCACGGTCCAGATGATGGAACTGCTCTGATACCAACTTGTCACGCCCCGATCCGGGAAATCGCTCGTCCTCGCTAGATTTTACCCGAATCATCGTCCTCACTGGGGCGTGATGCCGCACGAGCCTGGAGTTGCGCTCGTGCAAGGCAAGATAACGGTTCACATAGTGATTATCTCAAAGTCGTAACATAAGCAGCGGAAGGAAACAAAGAATACAATAAGAATCTCTTTTATTCATAATGAACTGAAGGATACAAGGCTCTGAATAGCCCAACTTAATATGCCAATTAGCTACAACGCTCATGATCTCTCTAGCTCACAAAGGATTACATTGTTCCATACATTATGCCTCTTTATAGCCACCAAGTAGTTTTCGGCCGAACATCTCTATGTCGCAAGTCCGAACGCCTATGCGGTAGCTCCTCTTGAACGCCAAGGACTCCATGCCTCGGCACGTCCAAGCCAAGCTCCTTCCCGAGCCGAACATACCTGAACCTACAGGCAAACTAGTGGGGGATTAGTGCTTTCGTCCTCCCTTCGTACTGATCAAGACCCGCTCGTACCCAAACCAAACACTAAATATTTTTAGTGGAACATGCATCTTAATTTGTGATCTTTCTATTTAGCCTTAGGATCAGTTTCATGGCAATACTTAAACATAGCACCTTATCATAATGTGTCCGACACCGTTTCCCTGCGGCAGATACAGTTAGACATAATATGAACATAAACATAGTGATCGTGCTCGTCTCTATCCCATATTGCCTAGCCTGCAAGGATTAGAACTTTACATAAGAAATCATACAACTTACGCAATATTCCAATCATAAACTTAGACAATGCATAAGGGTCGCAGGCCCTACACCTGCACCCAACTCTCATCTCTGCACACCGGCCCTAACTATATGAAGGTCACGGTATTTCGCACCGTAATGGACTTGGCATCTCTTATGTGTAAGCCTATGATCGCTTCGATACGGGTTGCTAGCCCAATATTCGAAGGATCCTAAACTTACGGATATCATAGTTTATCACAGTACTGGATGGTCGCAATCCGTCCGAATAATGTGCACCATAAATGCCATACATAATTCCCTCCTAGGCCGAACGGTCCCGGTGACCCGGTCGTAACCGTCCGAGGGAAGCCGCACCCGTGCACGGGCCATCCGAGTCCATTGACCATGCAATACGTACCATAGCATACAAGTCATATCGTTCCAACCAATCCCTCGTTTCCATAAATATAGTCTCGCTCCATAAATATATTCGCGTCTCATAAACATAATCCACCATCCCTATCTAAAGCTCCGTCGGCGTTATGCCCCAACACATCCATATTGATGTATGATGTCCAGCGGCTTAGTCATCTCGTACTCATATTCAGTGCATACCATTTGTAAGTTATTTTCATAGCCTAATTCCGTAGTTACTTAGTTATTCCCTAGTTTTCGTGCATGAGGGCACACTCAGCACCGTAATCAATGTTCTACGCCTAGTGTTCAATGTTCTCAGAGGCGTGCACGTGATGCACATCTCGATATTGTCTTTCAATGTTCTACCATCACCGCCCTACCGCGACTCGTACACTTGATGCACGTTGCTTCAATTATTTGATTGTTCAATGTTCTATCTTAGTGTTCGACACATACTTGGACCTTTCGTCGCCCGAGCCACGCTCGCTAACTCGATAACATCTTACGCATACAATGATATTTTTTATTAGACGTGAAGGAATAGGGAGAGAGAGTCAAGAACCCGCCCACCTTAAGCCGATACGCCTTGTCGTCTTGTCGATTGAAGCGGCTCGCTTCCATAACTTGGCATCATAGCTAACTCTCGGACTTAGCCATTCCTTTGAACTACTCAGTTGATTTGGCCTATCGTTCCCATGCCATAATCCGTTGCAAGGCCACGATTTGGTTTTGCGGACACTTTACTGCATAAGGCAAAATGCCGACCTCTTATCATCCAGCGTAAAAGCATAGCCTGCACACTAGATCAACTAAAATCAGCACTTGCTCAAGCGGGACTTATCATTGGCATCGATTTGATTCATAGATTCCAACCGACTCAAAGCTTACCTTTGGCCAACGTAACTCTTGCATCGATTCGTATCGATACTTCATCGGGTCAACGCAACTCTTCGAGTCAATGACTCATCATAATGCACTGTGCGGAGCGGGGCATGACATGCGCCAAGTGGCATCTCTCTCCAAAATTAATGCGATGAACCTACCATTCACAATGAATCTGCCATCTCAAATTCAGCTAAGTCAAAGTCATTTAAATGTGTCTTGAAATGCTCAACAAAGCTGACCGAAGGAGATGCGCCCTACAGCTGA
Organism: Iris pallida; assembly: GCA_029216955.1. Lineage (NCBI taxonomy): Eukaryota > Viridiplantae > Streptophyta > Magnoliopsida > Asparagales > Iridaceae > Iris > Iris pallida. Next base: position 17,672,771 of record JANAVB010021798.1, read on the forward strand.
TTCACTTCTCGGACAAATATTCTCCCCAGGTATATGCGCTCTACAACCGATGTGCAAATGAGTGCATGCACCTCACAAGCTGATGCGCCTACATAAGCTCGTCACCCATCAGAGCATTTAATGCTGAATGACAGAAGTCAGCAACACACCACTCGAAGACAGAAATAATGATAGCTTTTTCAGAAAATAAAGAGATGTAATCATTATCTTTTTGTCGGTTACAACTGTGCTCCGCCACATGGCCAGTAAAACACTCGCATGTGCCTCTACGGCCATGCGCTCAAACTTTACATGCGCCTCTATGGCAATGCGCCCAGACTTGTTATTGATCCTAAAAAGTCATATGCTAAAGTCTCCTCATGTGCCAGATCATAGGCGTATCCAAGCAATTTAAACTGCAACAGATCAAAGATCTTTGAGCAGTTTGCACACACCATGTGTCATTGACTCAGTTCTGCACACGAACGGGTGCCAACCACCCAAGATCTCAACAATAAACAAATCTCAACAACTGCCACGTGTTAGCCAGAGCCCAACAGTGCAATTTCATACAGATTCAGTTCACGCTTCCTGGCGCAACATCCATGTGCCCAATAAAGTCAAACACATGGCATTCCTACGTACAAAATTTGCATGCGCGTATCGCATATGCGCGCATTAATGGACCAATCTGTTGCCTATAAATAGAAGGATCTTTCCTTCATTCTAGCTTCTTCAGCTTCAATCTTCTTAGACTCATCACTTTTCCATAGCAACTCAGACCTTCAGAGAGCTCGATATCGTCGTCAGATCGTCAATGGAGTAAAAAATCACCTCTACATCACTACGATTCCCAGATAAAAACAAAAGTGTACTAGAAGGATTCCATCGAGATCCTACATTGTACTTTTTTCTGTTTGTTATTTATAAAAGTTTTTTTTCATACTTTTTAATGGCAAACACCTACAAAATGAGTAGATGTGACCTTTGGTACCTATTTCTGTAAGGGTCTGAAAATATTATTCTTAGGCATCTAGACATAAATATTTATGTCAACTAGCTTTCTAATTCTACAAAACTTAGAGATGTGTCCATGTAAACTACATTATGTACAGAAAATTTGAGAGCTAGTGCTTGGTGTCATGTTATTGACATGATGCTTGTGTGTCTTCCTTGGATACTTGTAAACAAAAGCATGATTGTGTGAAACATTATGCTTACGTGCCTTCTTTGGTCGTGTCGTGTTGCATATATGTTGTGTCATTTGATAGATCTTTGGCTGAGTAGCATGTATCACCTGTTTTTCTAACTTTATCTCTAACTTTTTAGATAAAGCACATGACTCTTCATACTTAATAGATATTATATCAATCTTCTGTGTAGCGATGCTATACTTATTCTTCTCTAATTCATATAACTCGTTCAGCTTGGCATAGTTATGATCTCTTTTCTCAATAGTTTTATGAGCATCATGCAGGCTAAGCTTCAGAGTTGATATTTTTTTCATCCGTATTACTGGTGGAAGGTGTTTTCTGTATATCCTTAAAAAGGGATGGCAACCTTTCAACTTCAGTAGTATAAGCTTTGATCTCTTTTTGAGACTGCTTACATCTGTCCAAGACTTTTTTGTGTTCATCTAACAAGTCGCTAAGCATTAGAAAGTTCATCAAATGTAAAGTCGTCATACAGAGGATTTGTTATTACCTGGTCAAATGTCATCAAGCAAACATTTGCAGAGCTGCTTGGTCTATCTTCTTCCTCTGATTCAATGGCCTCACTGGCATGCCAAATGCTGGTATTAATATACTTCCGTGATGAAGACTTTCGGTTTGATCGTTCGTATCGACTTATTTTCTTTATTATTGGACAGTCTTTCTTGATGTGTCCAGTCTTCTTGCAAATATAGCAGATAGTTTCTTTTTTATTGCTTTCTTGATAATCCTTCTTCTTTCGGTTTGATTTCTCAAACCTCAAGAATTTTTTGAAGTTCTTTACAAGAAGAGCTTGTTCCTCACCATCTGAATCTTTATCATCTGTGTCTTCGCTTGTGATTATTTTAGCATGAGCTTTGAAGGCGATAGACTTTTCTTTTGGAGTCGATTCTTCAAAGTCTTGAAGGTCTAGTTCATGAGTTATCAATTTGTCCATGAGTGCTTCAAGAGACATAGTGATGAGATTGTTTTCATCTATGATCGCAGTGGCTTTTGGGTTCCAGTTCTTCGTTAGTCCCTTGAGTACCTTGCGAATCTTTTCATGATTTGAGTAATCCTTGCCAAGAGATGATAAAGGATTAGTAATATCAAGAAAATGTGTAAACATCTAAGTGATTGATTCATTTGGCTTCATCTTCAATGCCTCATACTCTTGTGTCAATCTACTTATCTTGGATTCGTTCACTTGTGAAGTACCTTCATGAGGTACCTTAAGAAGTTTCCAAATCTCGTGTGATTTGACACATGTAGATACTCTGTTGAATACAGTCTTATCAATAGCACAAAATAGTGTATTGATCGCTCTTACGTCAAGACTAGTGTAATGACCCAGTCCCAAATATGTAGTCCTAGAGATGACAAAAGTCAATACCTAACAGTGGATCACGACTATAGGTCAAGTCAAGTCAAGGGCGTAGGTAGAAGACTAATCAATATCAGCACAATACTCACATGAAACAAACAGTGACACATGAATAACAAATAAGGAACGTGCACGCGAAGCAAGAAAAATAGCAATAACATAAACATAAGCAGCATGTAATCAAGTATGGCTGAAAAGAATTAGCAGTATAGAAATGCATGAAAATAAACTATATAATTTGGTAAGGTATACTTGCCTGGTAGTGGGCCTGGTGTGGTGCGATAATCATGATGGCACATAATTGATTTCGGCGTTAAAACTTTATAAGTTGGCCTCCAATGATGGGACAGACTATCCTATTCAGTCCAAAACAGTCAAATTAGCTAGGGTTGACACAAAGAAGTCCAGTTTCGTAAGAGAATAGAAAATACGATTAGCCATGATCAGTCGGGATAACCAGTAAAATTTTGTGGAGAAAATACTTATACTATTTTAGAAAATATTTATAATACTTGAAAACTCTATTTATTACCCCCAAAATATTTAGATAAATACATACTTAAAATTAAGTTTTAATTTTGAAAGTACCATTTTTATTAGTTAAAATAATTTTAGAAAAATACTTTAAAAATTTAGGAATATCATTTTTAGAGAAAAAAATTAAAATTTAATTAGGTAGAAAATATTATAATAATATTTTTAGGTCAAAAACTTATTTTAAATACCACCAAATAATATAAATATATATAAGTCCAAAATAAAATTTTAAATTTTAAAATTAATTTTTGAAAAAAATTGCATGTTATAGATCATCATGTCAGCTTTCTAAAACATCAAACGGATCGCAAAATCGAGTTCAGGATCTCCCAAAATCTCAAAATTAGTACGTGTCAATTTTCGGACAAATAGCACTCAAATAATTTTACAAAAAAATATATTATAAATTTACTAAAATAAATTATAGATTATCAAAGCTAACCACAATACAATTCAAACAAAAAATAGAGGTAAAACAGAGTTCGAAGTTGGGAGTTATGGCTCTTCAAAGTTGCTACAACTGATGCTGACTTTTATGACAGATTTTGGATATTTTGGACTAAAAAGTGAGAAATTGTGATAGTGGAAAGACACCCGGGGTCGGACCTGAGTCCAACACAGGCTGACACGAAGAAGGTGGACACTGACATGGTGCACACACAATGGTGATGAAAAAAATTTGTGGAGAAAAATAATGAAAAGGCTCCCCTATAAATAGGGTGGAGGAATCATAATTAGATAAGGATTAGGAACGATTTAAATCACTCTTGATAAATCTCACATTAATTTAAATATATCTAAAACTAGTTAAATAAAATCTAATCCAAATTTAAATCTAGATAAACCTCATCTTTAATTTAAAACTATTTAAAGTCTAGTCCAATAAAATCTACTCCCAATAAAGATTACAGCAAATAAATTTAAAATATCTTCTTATAAATAAAAAAATAATCCCAATTAATTTAAAATACTTTAAAATTATTTTAAATAGTTTTCTAAAATTAAAGTTTTATAAAATATACATGAATTTATTTTCATGTACATCGTACGTAAATAGTACAAATTATTTACATAAATATTACTTTCGAAATTAGTACCTATACTTGTATATCAAATAAAAAGCATTTCTATAATAATAAAAATAAGTTTGGCAAATTTGGGACGACATATTTATACTCGAACAAATATTGAAAATATTTACCGTATATTATATCCAAACAAAATAGTTATTTCTATATTTATGAAAAATCTAATAATAAAACTTTTTTATAAAAATAATTAAATACTTCATTTATACGTATTCGTACTCGTCGTACAAATACCAAAATGAAAAAAAAATCTATTGTGAAATTTAGGGGGTTTACAACTGCCTTGTGTCTTTTCTAGATCCGTGTATCTATCATGTGGCATGTCCACAAGATTACCGTCAATCACTATTCTAGGTAGCTTTTTGTAGCCATCTATGACTACAGACCAAAGATCAAAATCAAAAAATTTCAGAAAGAAACTCATCCGTGTTTTCCAGTAAGTGTAGTTTGTTCTGGGGTCTATTTATGGATTGTCCTTCACCGGTGAATATAGATTTTACTGCTGCCATATGTATTCACTATAGAGTGTTATATTTGAATATAATCTGCTCTGATACCAATTGTAGAAACGTTAAACACCTCTAGAGGGGGTGAATAGAGTGTGTGTGTGTGCAGCGGAATAAAAATCACCATTTAAAAATTAATTATGGAAGTAATCAAACTAATATGAAGTCAGCATTATAAAAGTAAATACGTAATATAAATAAGTTCAGAGAAGCAAACGCAAACACCAAGGTTTATATCGGTTTCACTCTGAGAGGACTTGTCTTGTCTCGAGTAATCTAGTTGGATGTTGAATCCACTATCTCATGAAATACAAGCTTTGAATCTGAAGTGCTTGCAGCTCCTTGCAACATGTGCTTTTTATCCGAAGAGCACTACTTCAACTTGCAAGCCTTTAATCCGAAGGACTTGCAAACTTCTGGAACTGGATAAAAACTGAGATATTTTCAAGCCTTTTGTACAACTCGATCAAACTTATAGATTAAACCCAAACTGGCACTGGCTTGGCTACAAGCTGTAAAGCTTAGATTTAAAAGTGGAAAGCTTTTATAGAACACTTGAATGAATGGAGAAGAGAGAATAGGAATGAGTGAATAGAATGAAGAACTCATATCTATTTATAGTATTTTCTGGACAGAACTCGGGCAGAGTTCGATAGTCCAACGTTCAAAAGTACTAACTTTTGGAGCCTGTTCTTCAGGATGACATATTCCCTCGGGAACTGGGTCAGGGGTGACCGAGTTCGGTCTGAGTTCGGGTAGAACTCGGTCCGAGTTCGAGAAAAACTCGGTCGAGTTCGGACATAACTCAGTCAGAGTTCGGTTGTCCTATTTCCTGAATGGGTCATGAAGAATGGGCTTTGAATTTTTGTGGGTTTGTGGGCTATTTGGTAAGTGGACTTGGTTTAATGACTAGACTGATCAAATAAATGATTGGGTAGGCTAATTTTAGTTGTGGACTTTTTGTAGTTGAGCCAAGTGCCAATCCCGATCACCCATACATTTTTTCTAGAGTCAATAAATTAAAAAATACATAACAAAGTAGAAAAAAATGTCTCGATCAGTGATGTGATTATTATTTACGAAGACTCTGACTGAGTGCAGTAGCAAGGTTGTAGTCATTCAACAACAGTACCGTACCTATATATTATTTGCGTATTTCGAACTGGAGTTGTCAGTCGATTACAAAAATCAGGTGTGACCAGACCAATAGGCCAACAATATAGTCTCCATGCACAGATGCATGCTCGACATCGTTATTCGATGTTCTGGGCCTAGTGTTCAATGTTCTTTGAGTCAGGCATTTGATGCAGGCCTCAATGTTTTTTGTAATATTCTACCATTCATATCCTACCGCGACTTGTGCACTTAATGCATATCACCTCAATTGCTCAATGTTCTATCTTAGTGTTCGACACACACTACGACTTTATACTCATTTGAGCCATGTCCATGGACACTTTGAGGATATTACACATGCAAGGTACATTTTCTTCGACATGAAGGAGTAGGGGAGAAGGGTCTGAATCCGCCCACCTTAGCCAATCTGTCCATCGCTTCGCCGAGCCGACGCGGTCTGACACCTTAATTAACTTCGTTGCACAATCATCTCGTCCGAACTAACCATACGAGCACTTCGTGCTTCTTCGCACTCATCCACTGGTTCGGTCTATTGCATGTGCCTCGGCTCGTTGGAAGGTACATCGTATGATATCTGCACATAAAACCAACTCAATCAATACTTCTTGAAATTGTAATCATCTCTCCTCGAATCAAACTCTTACCTCATTGCATCAATTGACTCAGCGTAATGCACCGTACGGTACAGGACATTACACCACATGTGCCCGACCATACCCCATGTCCACACCTTAATACATGCAAAGCATTACATTAAGATACCCACTTGGTGGTGTAGCCGATATGGGACTATTTTTATACTAGTCCAAAGGCAAATACACCAACACATATAAGATAAAGAAGTAAGACGTCATTGACGTTGTATCAAAATGATCATGAAGTTAGCTCTGCAAAATAAAAATATAGTAGGGTGTCAAGTCATACATGATCACATCATCAGTTATAGCCTAATATATATAAACAATCATGCTGTCAATATGGCTGGGGAACAGGCTCCCAGAATACACGGACTAAACAGGTGTCCGACGGTTAAATGTCTTAAAAGAATCAAAATAAAATCAAGAATGGTGAAGGAAAAAACCACTCAAGCCCATTGACGATCATCATTCTAGTACGAGCCAGTTAGCTTGAGAGACGGTACATCATTAGGTTATTTTACTATATCTAGCCAAACAAAATTAAAGGGATCAATGCCTAATAGCAAGTACCACAAGAAAGCACGAATGAATAACGAATAAAATCCAATCAATAATTGTACATAGAACATGTGTTAGAGCTTAGATCTGTAGCCTATCGTCGGAATAGTAATTTAATCCTACACCAAATAAGGATAAGGGATGAACCACTATGTCGAGACAGCCTATGTTCCCAAGAATACTGACATACGATATAGTATATAGTCAATAGTTTAATAAAGCGGCCAAATAGTTCATACGACTTTCTATGTTAGTATCTGGTTTATCCCAAGGATACAGTATAAGGATTTGTTAATGTGTACTACCTAAGCAGCACTGGTGTCATAACTATTTTTCTAAACTTTATTATAATTAATATTTCTATAAAAAAAATATTTTCGAGAATTTTTCCTTACTTTAATAATATTATGTTTATGAACTTTTGAGATTTTAAAGTAATAATAATAATTTTTACATAAAATTTCTATATTATTTTACTAGAGGTGCTAGCTTGTCATCAAGTAGCTTAGTCACCAAAGGGATTAGTCACATACTTAACCTAAGTGGCTAAATTATATTAATCACTAAGTTGTTTAATTAAGTACTTAATTAAATTAATTAATAAATTACTAAAATAATCCTTTTCCAACTCAACCCCAAGCTTCCTTTGGAAGATAAAGGTCGACCACCCTTTCCTCTCCTCATTTTAATTCTTGAAACATCTTTTACTTTCTGCTCTTTTCTTTTGATATTTTTTATTAGTTAACTTAAATATTAAATAAAGATTTTATATAAAAATATATTTTTCTTTCTTTCATTTCACTTCCTTACCTCATATCTTTCTTGTATGAACCAGAGAGTTCCTCCTCATTCTTAACCCGAAAGCATCATCCCCTCCATCTCATTTTCTACAACTCTACTTATTAACTCAAGGCAAGTCCACTTTTACATATCAAATTTAATTTATGCTTAGATTTTTCATATAGTCTTTGATTTATTTCATACTTTTTTCTAGGAGCTATATATGCTAGGTGTTAGCATGGTTTTAGGAACTATAAGTGAGTTTGTCACAACATTTTTAAGGTGACGCACCTATAAAAATTTAAAGGATATGATATGTAGTGCCTCGTCCCTACATCGTGCCTCGTTTTCGTCCATAGGGTACGCAAGAAAGGAACATTGTTGCTACCGATTCAGTAGGGACCGATAGATCGAGATCGATTGAATCGGTCGAACGGGAACGATTGAATTAAGATCAATTTCTCGTTATAGAAAGGCTTCTTGGGAATCAAGTCCCATATTCAATGGACTGTGCCTCGAGGATTGGCTCTACGACTGAGTCGGGAGAGACCTCATGTTGCTCTACTTTTCACGTCGCACTTGCTTTGGCTTTGGCTTTGGTTTTTATGAATGCGTCTTCGTGAATATTTTTGATGGTTTTCATGGCTTGCATTTTCGAACTTCGTATTTGTATCAAATTCCTTGAATAACACAGTGTTTTAATCAGTTGTTTATGTGATTGCAGGTGATCGCATAGGCGACGTCTAAGCACAGCCAACCAGTCCCTCGCCTGAAGCAAAGACTAAGGTGAGTGGCTGACCTCCTTCGCTGTAAACCCCCTAAAAAGCTAGAATTTTGTTTCCTACTTATTTTATTATTTTATTTTTAGGGAATCAGATTGGTCATATTTTATTCTGAATTATTGGAAATTGTTTAATATTTTTATTTTAATTAAGAACTATCAAGTATGAGATTCTTAATAAATAAAATTTGTAGGAACAAGGATTTGCAAATATTCTAGGGAATTATTTGTTATTCTGAACAGATTTATATATATATATTTATTTGTGGACTTTAATTATTATAGTTCAAATATAAAGTTATAGATAAAGAAATTTTATTATATAATGATGGAGAATTAATAAACATTACAAATAGATGGTTTCTATTATAAATAAAAATTTTATTATATTTTTTATAAATTTTGTAGAATACTATAATATATTTATTTGTTTATTTATATGGTTGATTAGGAATTTTGAGATATAAGGGAATAAAAAATATATTTATTTATTTATTTATTTTTATTTTTTATTATTTTTATTTTTAAGCAACCACCTATTTTATTCATGAAAGCCGAAAGGTCGAACATGTACAAGTATACCATAAGGCGCAAAATACCGAAGCCTATACATGTATACTGTCAAAAGTGCAAAGCAAGGAAAATTTAAATGGTTAAAATCGGGAGCTCCCGCAAGCCGAAAGGGCGCGGAGAAGCGGGGCTAACTCCAGGCCTGCCAAAATTGCTCCGAGGAGTGGGAGCAACGGTTCCTGGTTTTAAGAATTTGGCGGCGGACCTTACGGGTCAGTTGATCAGGGTTGAATTGGCAACCCTCATATCTGAACTTGTTTCGGTTCTTCCATAGCACCCATAAACCTGCGGCTGCAGTGATCTGATGGCTATGGGAGTCTCCCCAGTTAGCTAGGAGATCGTTGAAGCCCCCAGGCCGGTGTCTCTTCCTGCAGCGGTGGGAGAGGTCGCGCCAGATCAGTTTAGCAAGATCTCCGGAGATAAGGATGTGTTTCGCAGTTTCTGGACTATGAGAGGTGCAGCAGTGACATCTGGAAGCGAGGCTGTAACCGATGGAGGTGAGGGAGTCGTCGGTTGGGAGCTTCATCCGCTGAGCTCCCCAGATCAGGAAGGACAACTTGTTGGAGATGCACGGTTGCCAATAAGGCTCAATCAATGGGGCCTGCGTGCTGCCGCCCCTCAGCTCCCTCATGGCAGAGGCCATCGAGAACTCACCACCGATATTGGGGGAGCAAATCTATTTATTTCGGAGATCGGTGATCTTGAGGTCCGTAGAAGCGAGCTCTGATGCCGCCTCCTGCCCGATCCACTCTCTGATCTGCTTCCATCTCCATCTCGCCTCCGGGTCCCAAAGATCCCTGATCGTGCAATTGGGGGGGCATTCAGGGACATCTGATAGATACGATTGTTGATCCACCATTCAAGGCTAGGAGATGAATCTCCGGTACCGAGACATAGGCGGATGAGGGGTTCAGCTAGCTGACGACCTTAGAGAATACGGCGCCAGGATGCGGAGGATCGGCTGTTGGCTTCTGCTGTCGCGGGATAGGAGTGTTGGAAGTATCTAGCACGCATGAACCGCGTCCAGATAGAAGTATGTGATCGGAGCCTCCACCATAATTTAATAGAGATGGCGGCCACGATGTAAGATAATTTGTTGAATTCGAGACCTCCCTCGTTCGTGGGTTTGGCCATCGTATCCTAGCATGCCCAGTAATGTTTATCCTTACCGTTTTGGTGACCCCAGAAGAAGTTGGCAAAGAGAGTCTCCAGGGAGGAGAGAACCTTCAACGGCGGGGCGCAGACTGCCAGGGTTTAGATAGGAATGGAAGAAAGCACGTGCTTGATGATGATCATTTTGCCACCTGGAGATAGTATGGCGTTGTGCCATCCCTCGATCTTCTTCCTGACCTTAGTAACCAGCCCTCCGAAGATGTCCGAATTGGATCTGTCGTAAACCAGAGGACAGCCCAGATAGGAGAAAGGAGGGTATGCAGTGGAGAAGGAGGTGAGATTGGTGAGGGTAGCAGAGTGGCTCCTGTCAGCTTTGTGGTGGGTGTATATGACACTTTTGTCGCGGTTGATCTTCTGTCCGGAGCATCTGGAGTATTTATCCAGGGTATTGCGTACCACCTCAACGGAACCGGTGTCCCCCGAAGAGAAAATAAGGACTTCGTCGGCGTAGGCCAGATGGGTAATAACAGGGCATCCAGTGGTGGTGTGGAAGTGGCAGAATCTGGAGGTGTAGACCATGCTGTTAAGGTTTCTGCTGAGGGCCTCTACGGCGATGATGAAGACGGTGGATGATAAAGGGTCTCCCTGTCTGACTCCGCGGCTAGATTTAAAGAATCTGTCTGCCTGCTCGTTGATGATAGTGGAGAACCAAGAGTTGCTAATGGATCTGTAAATGATGTATATCCAGGTTTCAGAAAATCTGAAGTTCCTGAGAACCCAGATCATGAATTGCCAGTCCAAACGATAATAGGCCTTCTCCATATCTAGCTTGATGGCTATGTTGCCTCCTCTCGAAGGAAATTTCATGCAGGTAATCATCTCCTAGGCAAGGAGGATGTTGTCAGTGTCGTTCTGACCTGGGATGAAGCCGTTTTGTTCCTCAGAGATAATCTTTGGAAGAAGGTAGGACATTTGGGAGGCGATGATCTTGGAGATGATTTTGTTAGCAAAGGTGCATAGGCTGGTCGGACAAAAATCTTTGAAGGTCTCCGGGTTATCTTTTTTAGGGATAAGGATAAGGTTAGCTCGAGATAGGGATTTCGGGTAGCTAGCGCCTTGAAAGAATGCAGTCGCGGCTTCGATCACGTCAGCTTGGATGATGTTCCAGCAGGACCGGAAGAACACCCCGGAAAATCTGTCCGGTCCAGGGGCGTTGTGTTCGTCCAGGGCCCAGACCGCGGACTTGACTTCTTCTACGGATGGAGGGGTGATGAGCTGAATATTGTCCTGCTCATCGATGATACAAGGGACCTGGGCCAAGAAGATATCATCCTTGACCACAGTGTCTTTGGTGAAGAGGTCAGAGTAGAAGTTGGCGGCGGCCGTCTGAATACTCTGCTGATCTTTGAAGAGGTTGTCGTTCTCGTCTGAGATTTGGTGAAGGGTGAGCTGATGCCTATGTCCCCTGACGCAGGCGCGGAAGAATGCCGTATTGTTATCGCCTTCAGTGTCCCATTTCAGCCTGGCTTTCTGCTTCCAGAATTCCATTTCAACTTTCATTCGGGATTTAAGGATGGCTTTGGTAAGATTTAGCGTGGCTCAGGCCTCAGGAGAGCGATCCGATGTGAAACTGGTTTCGGCACGATTGACGTCATCCTCCGCCGCCTTAATCTCTTGGAAGATGTTGCCAAACGCGGCTTTGCTCCAAGATGTGAGGGCTGACCTAGTAGCCTTAAGCTTCTCGGCCATTCTGATGAGGGGGTCCGGGTTGTCCACCGACTTCCAGGCGATGGCGACAATGTTCTGGAATTGGGGGTGGTATCTCCAGAAGTCCTGGAATCTGAAAGCTTTTTTGATGGGGTTGGGCTTGTTGCTGATTTCAATGAGGAGAGGTGAGTGGTCAGATTCGGTGGAGTTGAGGTGGGAGAGGTTGGATATGAGGTTCATGTCTGACCATTTATTGTCCACAAGAGCGCAATCCAGGCAGAAGTATTGGCGGCGCTCTCCTTCTCGCATGTTGTACCAGGTGAAGGTGTTGCCAGAATAGGGGAGGGGGTGTAAGTTAGCTTGAAACATGAAAGAGTTAAAGCCGTTCATGGCTGGATGGTGGGGGGGACGATCGCCCGTCTTTTCCTCCGGGCTCGCGATCATGTTAAAGTCCTCGAGACAGAGCCAATGAAGGTTGTTGATGGAGCTACGGGCGTCTAAAAGGGTGTTCCAGAGCTGCTTGTGCTCAGTGTAGTTGCAACTGCTATGAACTGCGGAGATCAAGGATTGGGAGGTGAGATACGGGTGTTCCACCCAGCAAGATAGCGCTTGGTCGGTGTCGAGGATGGAACATAAGCGACAATCGTCGGAGAAGAGGATCCAGATGTCGTGGCATCACGCAATGGAGTTCGAAAAGCCGTGCTGGAGTTGAATGGCTTTGAGTTTCCTCTGGGGGATTTTGGGTTCGATAATAACAATAATGTCTATTCGGTAGATTTTGATAAGGGATATCAATCTCCTCATGGTAAGTTTATTGGCCAGCCCTCTGACATTCCATGTGAGGATGTTAACCATTATAATGATTGATATTGGGGGTGGGGTTGAGCTTGATGGCCGAACTGGTGGTCATGGCTGAGGGCTCTTGGACTTATTTCTTTTTCTTCTTGTTTTGTTGTGTTTTAGGGCCCTTTTGATTAGCCGTAAGGTATGTCGCTGTCGTTTCTCGATGGTCCGGAGCTTCGCTGCCAAGGACGAGGTCCGGGTGGTTGACGAGTTCTGTTTCTATCTCTGCAAGCGCGCTGAGGGGGTTGTTGGGGTTCAAAAACCCGGCCTCCTGAGCTTGTCGGACCCTGGCCTCATAATCAGGACCTAGAGAATACGCGGCCTCGATCATGAGGGAGGAGGGAGAAGAATCGACTGTCTCGGTGTGGAAGACCTGCGCCGACTGGATATCCTCAAAAAGGACCGAGGTGCCAACGGCCCGGGCGATGACCTTCTCTGTACTACTAGTTGGTAGGGATTGGTCGTAGAGGGGGTCGATGGTCGCTGGAGATGTGTTGAGGGTCTCGGCTTTGTTGAGGAGAGAGATGCCTGTAATCGGTGCTACCTCGACCGGAGGGGTAGTAGAGGTGACTGGGGGGTAAACGTTATCGGCTGGGTATCCCTTGAAATTCCCGATGAGGTAGCTGGACAGGTGGTGGAGGAGTCTGGAGGGATAATCAGTATCGGCTGGGTATCCCATGATGTTCCCGGTGTGGTAGCATCAGAGGTCATCATGATCTCTGCTCCAGCACCGTCGACGTGGGGGAGTTCAGTCTGATCTTCCGCCGTAAGGGATGGGTCGAGGATCTCGAATCTGTTGAGAAGGGTAATGCCTGTGGACCTGGGAGGGACCGATCCTGTCATCGGCGAGATGGGGCACGAGGGCTGGGGGAATTGTCACTGTCTGCGAAATAGGAGTGGGAATTGGGGAGTGGGAGCATAGGACCGGGCGAGGGGATCTGTGTCTCCCTCGGGGTTGGGGACCTTTCGGTGCTATCTTCTTGAGCTCCAGGTGTTTTTTGAAACAGTTCTTCAGGAGATGACCTCTAATCTGGCAATGGTTGCAAAAGCTTATGTTGTTGTCATATTCGATCCTCTGTGTGAGAGTCTGAGTCCCGAGCTCTAGCTATATGAGCATGGGAGGCTCGGATGAGATGTCGATCTCCACGCAGATCTTGCGTAGTTGCCTTTGGAGAGGTTGCGGGTCTCTTTTACAATGGCCACCAGGGTCCCGAAGGAGCTGGCAATTCTCGTGAGCGTTGCTGGGGCGAAGCAAACTAGAGGAAGATTCGGCAGAGTGATCCACGTCGAGATGATCTTGGAGTCTGCATTAGGGTTAAAATAGGGAGTCCATTTAGCGATCTTCACGCTAAGGGGTCCTATGTTGGTAGTGCCCTTAGCCCAGACCAAGGAGCAGTCGGGGTCGGAGGAGAGGTGGAGGAGGATGTGTTTGGAGTCTAGTGGGGGCGACCTAGTAGGTGGATAAGAGACCCCACCTAGCAATGGATTCTTTGGTAATGGACAATTTGGGGCATTCAGATTGGAATTTAAGCACAAAGGTCCTGGAGAAGGAGGAGGATAGAGAGGTGATCTCATCGTTGGAGAACGGCACTGAAATGGTTTAGCCTTCAAAGGGAGATGTGAATCCGATCTCGAAAAGATCGATCTCCTGAATGCTGGGTGGGAGTGACGTTTCCAGATCCGGTCTTAAGATCTCAGCGAATGGTGGGGCGAGCGGCCTCGGGGCCGCGACGGGGGCACGAGCGGGGGGGTAAGAAGCCCGGCTGAGATGGCTAATCGGCCGGAGGGGGAGCCTCCGAGCTGATGTTGGTGGCCAAGACCATCTTCTGGCCTCAGAGGGCCCACAAGCTTGGGCGCATGATGATCACTGGGGGGTCGCGGCGTATGTGCCCGAGGAGCGGCCCGAGGACGCATGACAGCTGATGGAAAGGGCGCATGCGCTCGATGCATACGATGATCCGGGCGCCAAGGGCGCATGACTGGGGCTGAGAGGGGAAGGTGCATGGGCCCGGGTAGCCGGGGGAGAGGGCGCATGGACGTCGACGGAAGGGATGGATGCATGGGCGCCGGCGGAAGGAATGGGCGCATGGGTCTTCGTGGGGGGGAGCCGCAATGGGACTCACGTCTGCCAGCAGGGTGGACCGCGAGGGCGCATGCGCCCCCGATGGATGAGCGGGCGCATAAGGCGCCGCGAGGAGGCCGCATGCCCGAGCAGTGGAATTCGACGCATACACAACCTCGCGCAGGGGGGGTTTGAGCCCACCGCTACGAGAATCGGGCGCATAGTCCCCGAAATAGGGGAGAGGCGCATATTCGGGCGGGAAGTTCGAATTTGGCAAATTCAAATTCAAACTTGAAGGGGTGAAGGGCACGGAAACCGATACAACGGCCGGGGCTAGGCTGCGTGCCGGCGGCAAAGGATGTGGCCACTTGAGAGGGGGGCAATATCGGGGGCCTGGAGAGGGCCGGTGACGGTGGTGGGTGGCCACCGGAGCTTCGGGGCAACTCCGGTGGACAACAGGCCCACTAAGGCCAGTTGCGCGCTGGTCCAAGCTGCCGGAAGGGAGGATCTCCAGGCTGCCAACGACGGGCGGTCGCGACAGTCCCGAGAGGAGAGAGCCGACCGCCGGAGGAAATACGGATGGGGGAGGCGGTTGACCGTCTGCAGGCAATGGGGCCGACGCCATCGTCGGAGGTGGGCCGCCGGGGCTGTCTACTCCGACAGGCCGGGGGGGCGGAAGGGGGTCGGGAGGGTTGGAGGGGGGAAGAACTAACATCTCAGTCCGAATACTAATATATATATATATATATATATATATATATATATATATATTCAGTAACTGTAAACACTTTAAATAAAACAAAATTTGTGAAAGCCCACTGTTCCCCACATGGGGGAACAGTTCCCCCTTAAAACCAGACACACACAGGCGCAAAGAAGCAAACGACTGCTTCTTTCATCTTTTGCAAACCTTTCAAATCCCCATCAAATCTTCCAAATCTAAACCTAAATCTCACTTAGACAATCCTAGTAGAGCTTAATCCCAACCAAATTCTCATTAAGATCAGATCAAAATTGTTCAAAAATTTGTTTTAAAACCAAATAAAAACTGAACCGGAACCTAGATATTAAAACCATCGAAAATTCTCTTTTCTTCCATTCTCCATGCGGATACTGCTCGAGATCGAACCTAACACTGCGTCAAACCTCAAAGAACACCCTAAGCAGTCGTCGACCTTCTGCATGGCTGCCCTGAGCCACCGAACGAACGCTCGGTCGCTGGACACGTACGGAACAGGGCATCGCTCTGTTACCACTCAAACAACAGGCTACTTTTAAACCTTATTTCTAGAAGCCTACTCAATTATTTCATAATCCGTAAACTCGTATGCAAAGGCCATATAATCCTCTTCAAATTCTATGAACTAGTTCTAGTTTAACTGCAAGTTTTTGCTGAGAAATATCTCTGCGAATATGGGAAAAGCCACTGTTATATATGCGGTTTTTTAGGTTGAAGACCTTGTCTCGATAGGGACTTTATGGTCAGAACAATAGAGGATTTAGGAAACTACCTAAACAACCCTGTAAACAACATATACGAGCATAAAGCCCATCTAGTAGATCATGTTTTCGATCGATATGTACGAAGTTACTCGAAAACTAAAAATTTTAGAAAACTTACCGATATGACATGCGCCCCGACAAATCGGGTGACGTAGTCACAAAACATACGCATTGAAAGGCACGTATGGATGTTGCCGACGTGTGGGAACTGACGGAACTCGATTTCGTTGCGTGTGCGCGACGAAATCAGTACGTATCCGTCAAGATACCCCTGTATCGACCTTTTACAAACTGGGCCATAACTTCAGGTATGTTTGTAGTATCGAGACGAAACTTGCGCCAACAGGACCGTATCAAAATTTTGGTCTTGTACGCCAAGTTTGGTTTGATTCGGAGAAGGTCGATCGGAACGCCTATTTGGCGGGCCTACGACCCGCTCCAGCAGACGAATTTGTGCACGGCCAGCCAAAATCAAACTTTGGACTTACGGTTGGGTTCGTCTCCTCAAATCGGACTCGTAGTCATGTAGTTTGACGACTTTAGAGACCATAGGTACTGGCACGCTTTTTGGTGCAAAGCGGGTCCAACGGCGGACATCGTTTTGACCCAAAATTATGATTTTGCCCCTGTTCCAGAATTTAACTTTTGGACAGACGTTTCCTAGACATATCTTTTACACTGGAAATGTTTTTGTTTTTTGTTTCAGGATCCGGAGTCGTTTGTGGATTTTGAGTTTCTTGCTGACGCTTCTGACAGTTGGATTTGCCATTCCCGCACCACCAGGCAAGATACCTTACCTTATTTACTGTTTATAATTAGATGCATCTTTATTTATTTATTTACTGCATATTTATTATCTGTTTTCAGTTGGATCCATTACTTTCTATTTTTAGTTCACTTTATTTTGCTTTAAGTTATTTTTCCTTCTTGCCTTTTTGTATGCATATAGACCTAGTCTTAACGAACTACCTTCTGTTAGTGACCTTGGGAGGGAGAAGACAGTTAAATGTATGGGCTACCCAAATCCAAAAGCCGTAGTAACTGCGTACTATGGTAGTCGTGTCACGGTGGTCACTAGCCTCGAGCTATGTGGACTGATGGGTCACGTGGGCCGCTAACCTCGAGTTATGTCGGTTGATAGTATTGGTACTTGACGTGTATGTGTTATGAGTTGTTACCTTGTCCTGGAGGAGTCAGCCTTCACCTGCCCATCAATCGAGATGTCTTCTAAATTGTCTACTAGAAAGGTCAGCGGACCTTAGTCAATTTCATGTTCCAGTCATGGCATGGAAAAATGTCACATCACGGAATAGTGTGTTACCCCTTGTCCTTGTTTGGTTGTAGGGGTAGCCCACTGTTTCAAAAATGGGATATTGAGCAGTGTTATGGTTTGGACACCTTACTTTTATCTTTACTTTATGGTGCATTTATACCCAGTTCATATGGCATGTTCTTCCTGTATCTTGTTACGTCCCTCTGAGGACGTGGTGATCTCTCCAGGTATAAGCGATTTCCAGCAGGAGTATGGATCGGCACTGGATCTTTCATACCTTGATGACGAGGCGCCTCCCGCTGATATCTAGATTTATGTTATTCTTTGAGACTCATAGTGGACATCTACTTTATTTGAGATTATTTTCATAGCTGTTTAGTGTGGGCATGTCCACCCGGCTATCTTTTGACTCACTCATTTATTCTATTTGGACTTCTTATATCTTCTGTGTGTGCTATGGATGAGATATAGTTTTATGATGTTCTGGCCTGCGATTTATATTATTACAGCTTATGTATATATACGAGGATTCCATATATTGGAGTATTCTTCGTATATATGCAGCTGGCATGTCCACGTACTTGGTCCTAAATATTTTGGGATCGGGACGTTACATATTTTTGTGGTGGCCCATGCAGGTCTGAAAATATTGTTGGGTTACATGATTGTGCCCAACAAGCCTGCATATAGGAATAGGAATAGTATCTCATCCATGATTATTGCCTCCTTTGACCTCCAAACTTTTTGAACTCTCTTTGATTACCTGTATTGCCTCATATCTAACCCTTCATAATATCAGTCTAATTCATGCTTGGTAGAGGTTAGGACGACGACTCGTACTAGGTAGACATGTTCCATCGTTCCATCGTTACTAGCTTAACTCTTATAAGTTTGGTAGAATACCTCATGATCTAACCCTTCTTTGACACTAACCATAGCCTCAGACAAGATGACAGTAGGACGACTGTATAGGCACGAACCCCGAACAAAACTTCGATTCTTAAAGGACTGAAATTTTTATATTTACTTTCATCATTATCTCGCGTACTTATGTTCTACCATCTTGACCAATGCTGCTATTATAGCCTAGATTTACAAGCCTATTCATTTTTCAAGCTTGTTCATGACACATATGTTATTGGAGGTACCCCGCTAACATATTGTCTATTGGAACCGGGGTATGATGGTCTGATCAACCTAGTGTACTTGGTTCGCTCTTTATAAAAAAAATTAATATAGAATGAGATATAATTAACTTCCTCCTCAAGATCTCATCTGCAACTATGTTGACAATTCTCTTTCAACGGCTTGACCTGTAACTTGTTCGAATCTATTCTAACATTATTCTATTTTCGTACCAGTAAGGATGAACCTTCGAAGAGGACACGTTCCTACCTCAGCGATCACATCTGGTGATGCAGCTACTCAAGAGGGAGATGTCCTACCAATGACCCCGGTGACCCCGTATCAGCCAGGACAGTCGCAGACAACCATGACCTCGTCGATGGTACAACAGGGAACTCAAGTGCCACCAGTCATCCAGACTGGGCAGACTATCGTGGTACCAACCGAAGAGAATGTACCACCACCTCCACCACCATTCACTCAGCAGTATCCACCTCAGTGCGGACCAAAAGTGCCTCCACCACCAAAGGATGGAAACCCTACTACACAGTTCATGTATGCCATGATGCATACTCAGTGGCAACAGGCTGAACTGATGAGGCAGAGCATGACGGAAGCACTGACTAGGCCCCCACCTCCACCTCCGGCACCGGTACCAGCACCAGCTCTACATCTATATGAGGGTTCTATCAGGACTTTATGGATATGAACCCCAAGCCCTTCAGAGGTTGTCACGCCCCAGAACCAGAATACTGGAGAGCGGGGGCAGACATAGCCAGCTACGTATATTGAAATGGAAACCACCTCGATATACGGTCACGGCTGTCTAAATATGTGAGGGTTTTCTACAAGCCAACAGTCTCTTATGGTCATGAACAAGCCTAGTGTCTCAATCACCACAAGTAAGTAAAGTCGCAAGATGTATGATCATTAAATATACAATAATTAGACGTCCCAAATATTACATATTCAGCTGATCATGAAGCTAGTCGTTACAAAATGTTATGACCAACAAGAGTTTAGTCATACATGATCAACCCTAGGATTTGTCAATCATGTTTACAGCTCGTAGGCAGACAGTAAGTAAAAGTGCTTCGAGCTAACAGGTGCTCGTCGGCTAAACGCCTCAAAAGAATAATTTTTACAATAGAGTGAGCGAAACAAAATAGAAAACCCACTCTTGGCCCGGATTCCGTCTAGTGTTCACCATTGGGCTGGAAGCTTGGTAGATCCTCGGGAGCTGCTCCGAAATCTGGCCACACAAAACCAGCTGGGTCAACCCCAGAAAGAGCAAGTGCCACAAGGGGGCCACGAAATAAGAACAAAAGCCAGCAATCAGCACAGAAAATCTAATATTAAAACTAAAATTACAAAAACATGTCAGGATGATATACGACGAGATAACCATGGAACTATTCCGATAGCCAGGTTACAACCCGTAAACCAAACAAGGACCGGGGTTGTAACCCTTCATCTAAACAGAGCTTAGTTTTCCACCATTTATTGGCAAGATAAGTAGTGTAAGTAATCAAGACAGGAAGCAATCTTGCATGGGATCAAGACATGACTAGACTGGTTATACCTCATTCAATCGATCACGGCCAAGCAGATCCTACGGCTTACTACTTTAACTAACTAGGGTTATCACAGGCCTAATTACTAACAAGATGCAGTGAGATTGTTCCACAGCCACAAGCCCTGCAGACCATCCAGGTTACCCAGGACGAAAGATTAGGGTTGAATTCAGGTGGGTACATCGTCCAGGAGACGCATATACCCTTAGGTGACTTAGAGGGTGCAACACCTGACAGTATACTGGAAATGCGCCCTACTCGACGGCAGGCTACAAATCCCTGGAGCGCCCAGGTAACGGGATTGCCTGTAGCTGTGTCATCTCTTCATGACTACTGTGTTATTCTAGTTATTAGCCTTAATCTATTTTAGTAGGTACTCCTGACCGTGGTACTCAGGAGTCCCATCCTAGACATGATGCGAGACTGGACAAGTGGATTTAACAAGCAAGCAAGAAAGAACCACCCACGGTGTCAAGACAGGTCAAGTTAAGTTCGCCATCGCAACAGCATTAAGATAAATCATGCCAGGGTACTTGTCAGGAGTGCGCCACGACGGGCCACTATCATGTCAGGTTGGTCATGTCAGGAGTGCACCACTACGGGTCACTATCGTGTTGTGCTAGTTCCTTGTCATACCATGCCATGTACAACAGTCATTCCAAACATATTAAGTAAAATCAAGTTCATGACAAAATGCGTAAGGATATAAAATGGGCATAAAATATCTAATAAAATATCAAAGTACAGGGTTATAGAAGAGCCAAGCTTAAAGATATAAAACCAAAATTCTAAGAGCCAATGGATTAAGTAAGGGGTCAAGGGGCAGCATACGTGCAAAAGCACGCACGCAGGGAAGCTGCGTACGCACAAAAGCACGCACGCAAGGCTCGCTCAAGTCTGCGTACCAAGGCACAATCAAGTCTGCGTACCAAGGCACACTCAAGGGGAGCAGCGTACATAATAAGTCACGCACGCTCAAGGGGAGCAGCGTTCGTGAAAAGTCACGCATGCTCAAGGGAGCAGCGTACATGAAAAGTCACGCACGCTCAAGGGGAGCAGCGTTCGTAAAAAGTCACGCACGCTCAAGGGAGCGGCGTACATGAAAAGTCACGCACGCTCAAGGGAGCAGCGTTCGTAAAAAGTCACGCACGCTCAAGGGAGCGACGTACATGAAAAGTTACGCACGCTCAAGGGGAGCAGCGTTCGTGAAAAGTCACGCACGCTCAAGGGAGCAGCGTACATAAAAAGTCACGCACGCTCAAGGGAGCAGCGTTCGTGAAAAGTCACGCACGCTCAAGCGAGCGGCGTACATGAAAAGTCACGCACGCTCAAGGGGAGCAGCGTTCGTGAAAAGTCACGCACGCTCAAGGGAGCGGCGTACATGAAAAGTCACGCACGCTCAAGGGGAGCAGCGTTCGTGAAAAGTCACGCACGCTCAAGGGAGCGGCGTACATGAAAAGTCACGCACGCTCAAGGGATACGCTTCCAACAGGAAGCGTACCTAAGTCTGCGTACGCAGCACTAAAGAGCGCACGTAGCTCAGGGTGTGTAAGCTAAACAGCTCTGCACACTGCTCACTGTCTTCTCCAAACAGCAAGAACACCATGGATGAACCCAAGGCTTCAAAGCATCATAACTTGGCCATCCGAACTCCAAATCCAGATTTCTAAAGTTCCAACTTGGGTAGAATTGAATGCTCTTCCACTTGGAAACACCAAAACCCATGAAAATCCAACTTAAAGAGATCAAACCATGCAAAATTCAAAAATAGAAATAACTTAGATCTAGAGCAAAGGAGACTTCAAATCACAAAACACCAAGTTCTAATGTTGATCACCATGTCCTAATCTAGCAAATGAACCAAGAAAATAGGGCTCTCATGAAGTGGCAAGGTGCACTTGCCTAGGGTTAGGAGAGTTGTGGAGAAAGGAGAAGAAGAAGAAGGAAATTAATGGTGGAAGTTATGAGGAGAGAGAGTGGTAGGTGGGGGTTATAAAGAGGGTGAGTTGTGGTGGGTTGAGGGGTAGCATAGGTTAAGGTGATCCAACTCATATAAAACTGAACCAATCCAAATAAAACCGAGCCATGCCAAAACCCAAAATACGGGAAATACCGAAATCCTACAAGTTTGAGAAAAATAAAAATACATGCCAAAAATCCAGATACGAGTATAAATACGAAATACAAAAAATACGGGAAATGAGGGTGACAACTCTACCCACCTTAAAAGAATTCTGTCCTCGAAATTTAATCAAGGAGCTAGAGATTGTCACGACAAGCTACATTAAGCACAGGCAAGTTATACTAAGCAGTTCAATCATACAATCATACAATGCAAGCAAGGAAGAAAAACGTAAGGCATAAGAAAGACATTATACCTCACGAGTCAAACAGGTAGGGATATCGCGATCGGATGTCGTCCTCACGCTCCCATGTTGACTCACCTAGAGAGTGATGACCCCAAGCAACACGGACTAATTTAATAGTCTTGTTCTTGAGTGTCTTCTCCCTCCGGTCCAATATAGACACGGGCCTCTCCTCATACGAAAGGTTGGTACCAACAACCAATTCCAAATGGTCTTGGATGTGGCTCGGGTCTGGAATATACCGTCGTAATTGGGACACATGGAATACATCATGCACCTCACTTAGCGACGGCGGAAGAGCGAGACGATAGGATACATCTCCTACTCGCTCTAGAATATCGAACGGCCCTATATACATAGGACTAAGCTTTCCCCGTGCGTCGAAGCGAATGACGCCGCGGTTATGCGAGATCCTAAGGAATACATGGTCGCCGACAGCAAATTCTAAGGGACGCCGATGAGCATCGGCCGAATGGCGCTGGCGGTCCTGGGCAACTCGGAGGTGATCTCTGACCTTCCTGACCACTTCAATCGTCTAGGAAATCAATTCGGGTCCAAGCATCTGCCTCTCCCCGACATCGTCCCATGCTAGCGGGGATCTGCATTTCCTGCCATAAAGAGCCTCGAAGGGTGCCATCTAGATACTGGCCTGATAACTGTTGTTGTACGAGAATTCCACCAGGTGCAGATGATTCTCCCATGAACCACCAAAGTCAAGGGTGCAAGATCTCAACATATCTTCAAGAGTCTGGATTGTGCGCTCTGATTGACCATCCGTCTGTGGGTGATAAGCTGAGCTGAACTGAAGACGAGTCCCCAAACTCTTCTGCAAGCTGCGCCAAAAGTGTGATGTGAATCTTGAATCCCTGTCTGAGGTGATGCTGACTGGCACACCGTGAAGCCTGACGATCTGCCTGAGGTACATCTCTGCTAGCTGCGTCGTCGACTGTCCAACTCTGAATGGGAGAAAGTGTGCTACCTTGGTAAGCATGTCCACAATTACCCAAATAGCATCTCTGTGGGCCGGAGATCTGGGCAATCCGGTCACGAAATCCATGGTTATATGTTCCCATTTCCATTCTGGGATCGGTAAGGATTGAAGAAGTCCAGCGGGCCTCTGATGTTCAGCTTTAACCTGTTGGCAAACCAAACACCGAGAGACAAACCGGGCTATCTCCCTCTTCATGCCATTCCACTAAAAATGCTGACGAATATCACGGTACATCTTCGTACCACCCGGATGAATAGAATACTGTGAACTGTGGGCTTCTGCCATGACTTCCTGTCTGATATCTCCACTAGGTACACAAAGACGAGTGCCGTGCCGAAGGGTACCGTCTTCATGGATACATAACTCTGGCCTTCTTTCTGCTTCACACTCTGCTCTGAGTCGCTGAAGCTTAGAATCTGCTGACTGCGCCATCCGGATCCTCTCAACTATACTGGACTGAACCTGTAGACTGGCCATCAATGCCACACTGGTAGGAATAACTACTTTAATTCCCATCTTCTGAAGATCTGCCAATAATTCTGGTTGCGCCGTCAGGAAATAAACTCCGGCTCTCCTGCTCAATGCATCTGCTACAACGTTGGCCTTCCCGGGATGATACTACAAATCCACATCATAATCCATCAATAGCTCGAGCCATCTTCTCTGCCACATATTAAGGTCCTTCTGGGTGAAAACATACTTCAGGCTCTTATGATCAGTAAAGATCTCCACTCTATCTCCGTACAAGTAGTGTCTCCACAACTTCAAAGCAAACACTACCACCGCCAATTCCAAGTCGTGGGTTGAGTAATTCTTCTCATGATCACGAAGTTGGCGTGACGCATAAGATATTACCTTCCCATGCTGCATTAAGACACACCACAATCCTCTGCCTGAAGCGTCGCAATAAACTGTGAATCCTTCGGTCCTATCTGGAAGGGTGAGAATGGGAGCCGTTATCAAACCTCGCTTCAACTTCTCAAATGATTCCTGACACTCTGCTGTCCAAACAAACGGCACATCTTTGCGGGTCAACTGGGTCATCGGCGCTGAAATCCTGGCGAAATCTAAAACGAACCGTCGGTAGTAGCCGGCCAATCCAAGGAAGCTGCGAACCTCTGCCACTGAGCTGGGTACCGGCCATGACTCGATAGCCACAATCTTCTGGGGATCCACTTCCACTCCTCCTCGGGTAATGATGTGACCCAAGTACGAAATACGATCGAGCCAGAACTCACATTTACTGAACTTGGCGTACAACTGATGCTTTCTAAGCGTCTGAAGGACGACTCTGAGATGCTGCTCATGCTCTGCTTCACTCTTGCTGTAGACCAGGATGTCATCTAGGAACACGATCACAAATTGGTCCAAATAAGGCATGAAAATGCGATTCATGAGGTCCATGAATACGGCCGACGCATTGGTCGCTCCAAAGGGCATAACAAGGAACTCCCAATGTCCATACCTCGATCTGAATGCTGTCTTCGGGATGTCCTGTTCTTTGACTCTGATCTGGTGGTATCCTGACCGCAAGTCGATCTTCGAGAACACTGAAGCCCCTCTGAGCTGATCAAACAAGTCATCTATCCTCGGAAGAGGGTATCTGTTCTTGATTGTCACCGAATTCAAGGTACGATAATCAACACATAGCCTGGACGTACCATCCTTCTTTTTCACAAGAAGCATCGGGGCTCCCCAAGGCGATCCACTTGTACGGATGAATCCCTTGGTCCTCAGTTCTTCAATCATCTTGTACAAAATCTCCAATTCTGAAGGCACCATCCTGTAGACTCGCTCTGATACTGGTGCTGTCCCGGGAATCAAGTCTATAGTGAACTCAATCTCCTTCTCTGGCGACATCCCTGGAAGCTCCTCTGGAAAGACATCTGGAAACTCCTCGACTATCCTGGGCAACTGAACTGCTGCTACTGCCATCCGCAATGCTGGGGAAGATGGCTCCACTGCGCCTCTAGAAAACGAAAACTCTGGCTCGCCGGGGATACTAAAGACAACTCTGCCAATATGGCAGTCTATCCTAGCATACTGGTTCCTCAACCAATCCATGCCTAGGACTACATCATAGTCTGCCATAGGAAACTCTATGAATCTAGCGGGGAACTCCCTACCGCTAACTACGATCCGATACGAGGAAAACACTCGATCTACTCCCACAAGACCATTACCAGTAAGTATATTGAGACTCACTGATAATGACTCAGGCTCCAATCCTATCCGTATCGCAAATCGTACAGACATGAATGAATGCGATGCACCAGAATCAAACAATATCGAAGCTGGAAAGGAGTTGACGAGAATAGTACCTGCCACTACCACACCTGGTGCAACTTCTTCTTTCATAGCCATCATCATGGCCTGACCTTGTCCTCTGGCTGCTGGACCCCTCTGCTGGAAACCTCTCTGCCTATTCTGGGTCTGAGCTTGGGCTTGTGCATACTGCTGGGGGTGTTGTTGCTGGAATGCCTGAGACTGAGGCGACAAGGGCCTCGAAGACTGATACTGCTGCTGCTGAACTGGTGCTGGGGCCGGTCCTCTCACCGAAGAACTAGAAGGGTTGGATGCAAATGAACCACCCCTATTCGGGCAAGCCCCAACCCTATGATCTGCTGCTCCATAAGGCAGGCACAATCCCTGCGCCCTGCGGCAGTCTGCCACCACATGCCCTGGCTTCCCGTAATGAGAACATCCCATCGCGGAAGTCTGCTTCTGCTTCTGCTGCTGTAGGTACATCGGGGTCGAATGTTGAACCGATGTTACTGTGGTCGCCCGCCTCGGAGTCCCAATGGTCAATCCTCTAGCTGTCGGGACTGGAGCTGATGATTGGTGCATCTGACTATGGGACCGCTTCCTACCTCCGGTCCTATCCACGATCCTCTGGGAGGTATACTCATGCCTCCTAGCTGATCTCAAGACCGCATCGAACGGCTGGTGCTCGAACTGCTCAACCGCCAATAAGATATCCAAATGCAGTCCCTGCTGGAACCGCTGGGCTCTATCGAGCTCGGTTGCCACCAAGGTGGGGGCAAACCTACTCAGCCTAGAAAACTCGGTCACATAACCATCGACCGTCCTGCCTCCTTACTTCAAGTTGGTATATCTGGTCTGCAGGTCGTACCGAGCCACAGCATCAAAGTACTTCGTCTGGAATCTCTTCCTAAATACTGCCCAAGCAATGGGTGACACTAATCCCATGGCCTGCGCCGCCCACTAATTGCGAGCTAAATCCAACAACTGCAGGCGTACCACCGCCACCTTCTCATTCTCAGGTGTCCTGGCTGCTTCCAGAATCACCTCGGTATCCTGAAGCCATGTATCCGCGACAATCGTATCCTCGCTGCCATCGAAGAAAGTAGGGTTCAATCGCTTGAAACTGTTGGCCGCCTGGTTCCCTGGATGTCCGCCTCGGGTCAAAGCATCTTGAACTGTCTGGTGCAGGGCGTCGCTTCGACGATCCTGGGAAGCTATCAAGGTTCTGATGAGGCCTACTAAGGTACCATCATCTGGCTCTGCGGGCTGGACAGGCCGAACTGGTGACTCTCCTCCCGTAGGCACAACTCTGGAGGCTACCCCGGAATGCTGGGCTTGATCTCCGGGTTGCTGCTGATCTGCGAGAAGTGCTCCACCTCGTCGATCGGTAGGACCAGGTATAGTGCCGCTGAAGAAGACGACACAGGAAACAATAAGGAAAGGACCAGGACAGATCAACGATATAAGCACGGGATCAGGGCAAGAATCCAGGGATTCAGAGGATACGAACAGAGATCAAGGATGAGTACTGATTGAGACATCTATCTGGTAAACCCCCACACATCTTGATTTACAAGACCTGCATGGGCCACCACTTAAACCATGTCACGCCCCAGAACCAGAATACTGGAGAGCGGGGGCAGACATAGCCAGCTACGTATATTGAAATGGAAACTACCTCGATATACGGTCACGGCTGTCTAGATATGTGAGGGTTTTCTACAAGCCAACAGTCTCTTATGGTCATGAACAAGCCTAGTGTCTCAATCACCACAAGTAAGTAAAGTCGCAAGATGTATGATCATTAAATATACAATAATAAGGCATCCCAAATATTACATATTCAGCTGATCATGAAGCTAGTCATTACAAAATGTTAGGACTAGCAAGAGTTTAGTCATACATGATCAACCCTAGGATTTGTCAATCATGTTTACAGCCCGTAGACAGACAGTAAGTAAAAGTGCTTCTAGCTAACAGGTGCTCGTCGGCTAAACGCCTCAAAAGAATAATTTTTACAATAGAGTGAGCGAAACAAAATAGAAAACCCACTCTTGCCCCGGATTCCGTCTAGTGTTCACCATTGGACTGGAAGCTTGGTA
This sequence comes from Iris pallida, assembly GCA_029216955.1. Lineage (NCBI taxonomy): Eukaryota > Viridiplantae > Streptophyta > Magnoliopsida > Asparagales > Iridaceae > Iris > Iris pallida. Next base: position 17,700,843 of record JANAVB010021798.1, read on the forward strand.
AATCCTCGGGAGCTGCTCCGAAATCTGGCCACACAAAACTAGCTGGGTCAACCCCAGAAAGAACAAGTGCCACAAGGGGGCCACGAAATAAGAACAAAAGCCAGCAATCAGCACAGAAAATCTAATATTAAAACTAAAATTACGAAAACAAGTCAGGATGATATACGATGAGATAACCATGGAACTATTCCGATAGCCAGGTTACAACCCGTAAACCAAACAAGGACCGGGATTATAACCCTTCATCTGAACAGAGCTTGGTTTCCCATCATTTATCGGCAAGATAAGTAATGTAAGTAATCAAGACAGGAAGCAATCTTGCATGGGATCAAGACATGACTAGACTGGTTATACCTCATTCAATCAATCACGGCCAAGCAGATCCTACGGCTTACTACTTTAACTAACTAGGGTTATCACAGGCCTAATTATTAACAAGATGCAGTGAGATTGTTCCACAGCCACAAGCCCTGCAGACCATCCAGGTTACCCAGGACGAAAGATTAGGGTTGAATTCAGGTGGGTACATCGTCCAGGAGACACATGTACCCTTAGGTGACTTAGAGGGTGCAACACCTGACAGAGTGCTGGAAATGCGCCCTACTCGACGGCAGGCTACAAATCCCTGGAGCGCCCAGTTAACAGGATTGCCTGTAGCTGTGTCATCTCTTCATGACTACTGTATTATTCTAGTAATTAGCCTTAATCCATTTTAGTAGGTACTCATGTCCGTGGTACTCAGGAGTCCCATCCTAGACATGATGCGAGACTGGACAAGTGGATTTAACAAGCAAGCAAGAACGAACCACCCACGGTGTCAAGACAGGTCAAGTTAAGTTAGCCGTCGCAACAGCATTAAGATAAATCATGTCAGGGTACTTGTCAGGAGTGCGCCACGACGGGCCACTATCATGTCAGGTTGGTCATGTCAGGAGTGCACCACTATGGGTCACTATCGTGTTGTGCTAGTTCCTTGTCATACCAAGTCATGTACAATAGTCATTCCAAACATATTAAGTAAAATTAAGTTCATGACAAAAGGCGTAAGGATATAAAATGGGCATAAAATATCTAATAAAATATCAAAGTACAGGGTTATAGAAAGCCAAGCTTAAAGATATAAAACCAAAACTCTAAGAGCCAATGGATTAAGCAAGGGGTCAAGGGACAGCATACGTACAAAAGCACGCACGCAGGGAAGCTGCGTACGCACAAAAGCACGTACGCAAGGCTCGCTCAAGTCTGCATACCAAGGCACACTCAAGTCTGCATACCAAGACACACTCAAGTCTGCGTACCAAGGCACACTCAAGGGAAGCAGCGTACATGAAAAGTCACGCACGCTCAAGGGGAGCAGCGTTCGTAAAAAGTTACGTACGCTCAAGGGAGCAGCGTACATGAAAAGTCACGCACGCTCAAGGGGAGCAGCGTTCATGAAAAGTCACGCACGCTCAAGGGAGCGGCGTACATGAAAAGTCACGCACGCTCAAGGGAGCGGCGTACATGAAAAGTCACGCACGCTCAAGGGAGCAGCGTTCGTGAAAAGTCACGCACGCTCAAGGGAGCGGCGTACATGAAAAGTCACGCACGCTCAAGGGGAGCAGCGTTCGTGAAAAGTCACGCACGCTCAAGGGAGCGGCGTACATGAAAAGTCACGCACGCTCAAGAGGAGCAGCGTTCGTGAAAAGTCACGCACGCTCAAGGGAGCGACGTACATGAAAAGTCACACACGCTCAAGGGGAGCAGCGTTCGTGAAAAGTCACGCACGCTCAAGGGAGCGGCGTACATGAAAAGTCACGCACGCTCAAGGGACACCCTTCCAACAGGAAGCGTACCTAAGTCTGCGTACGCAGCGCTAAAGAGCGCGCGTAGCTCAGGGTGCGTAAGCTAAACAGCTCTGCACACTGCTCACTGTCTTCTCCAAACAGTAAGAACACCATGGATGAACCCAAGGCTTCAAAGCATCATAACTTGGCCATCCGAACTCCAATTCCAGATTTCCAAAGTTCCAACTTGGGTAGAATTGAATGCTCTTCCACTTGGAAACACCAAAACCCATGAAAATCCAACTTAAAGAGATCAAACCATACAAAATCCAAAAATAGAAATAACTTAGATCTAGAGCAAAGGAGACTTCAAATCACAAAACACCAAGTTCTAATGTTGATCACCATGTCCTAATCTAGCAAATGAACCAAGAAAATAGGACTCTCATGAAGTGGCAAGGTGCACTTGCCTAGGGTTAGGAGAGTTATGGAGGAAGGAGAAGAAAAAGAAGAAGGAAATTAATGGTGGAAGTTATGAGGAGAGAGAGTGGTAGGTGGGGGTTATAAAGAGGGTGAGTTATGGTGGGTTGAGGGGTAGCATAGGTTAAGGTGATCCAACTCACATAAAATCGAACCAATCCAAATAAAACCGAGCCATGCCAAAACCTAAAATACGGGAAATACCGAAATCCCACAAGTTTGAGAAAAATAAAAATACATGCCAAAAATCCAGATACGAGTATAAATACGAAATACGGAAAATACGGGAAATGAGGGTGACAACTCTACCCACCTTAAAAGAATTTCGTCCTCGAAATTTAATCAAGGAGCTAGAGATTGTCACGACAAGCTACATTAAGCACAGGCAAGTTATACTAAGCAGTTCAATCATACAATCATACAATGCAAGCAAGGAAGGGAAAACGTAAGGCATAAGAAAGATATTATACCTCACGAGTCAAACAGGTAGGGATATCGCGATCGAATGTCATCCTCACGCTCCCATGTTGACTCACCTAGAGAGTGATGACCCAAGTAACACGGACTAATTTAATAGTCTTGTTCTTGAGTGTCTTCTCCCTCTGGTCCAATATAGACACGGGCCTCTCCTCATATGAAAGGTTGGTACCAACAACCAATTTCGAATGGTCTAGAATGTGGCTCGGGTCTAGAATATACTGTCGTAATTAGGATATATGGAATACATCATGTACCTCACTTAGCGACGGCGGAAGAGCGAGACGATAGGATACATCTCCTACTCGCTCTAGAATATCGAACGGCCCTATATACCTAGGACTAAGCTTTCCCCGCACGTTGAAGCGAATGACGCTGCGGTTAGGCGAGATCCTAAGGAATACATGGTCGCCGACAGCAAATTCTAAGGGACGCCGATGAGCATCGGCCCAATGGCGCTGGCGGTCCTGGGCAACTCGGAGAACTTCTACAAAAAGGAGAACTTCTACAAAAAAGATTTTTTAGAAGATTTTTTATTTCATATCTAAAAAAGGCATTAAATTAAGATTTTTTATTTCATATAAAATTCTATTACATGTCTAAAAAAGGCTGTACAAAGGAGAACTTCTACAAAAAAGAAAAGACCCTAAGTCTACAGCCAGGTGCAGCAACGGCCATGCGCTCTCAAACAGGCGCATCTCTTCGGCGTCTCAGTCAGGCGCATCTCTTCGGCGTCTCAGTCAGGCGCATCTCTTCGGCATCTCAGTCAGGCGCATCTCTTCAAGAGTCTCAGTTATGTGCATCATGAAGTCTTAGCATATGTGCCTTACTTTGACCCGATCAAGTGCTTCGACTAATAAAGCATTTATTGAGCAGAACCAGGATGGGCAATCAACCCCCTAGCTGGAAGAGGAGAGCACCGTAAATCCGCGGCTAAAGGAGCAGCTTTCAACACAACCAGAATGGACAACACCCACTCTAGCAGGAGGAGGAGCTCTCCCAAAGCCCAAAAAAAATGATCGGAGCACCGCAATTTCGATCTGCATCTCTTCCAGCATAACGGAGACGAGGCTCGAGCATCCCAATCTTTGGATGCAACAGGCACCTTTCGCCTGCCTCAGAAGCCCTCGACTCCGACTTTTGGATGTCACTGTCACCTTCACGAGTGCATAAATGAAGACAAGTCGTCGCATCTTCACCCTCGGGAGCATCTCGTCAACAGAATGTGCTCGAGCAAACAAGTTCATTCGCGAGGACGTAAGAGAACGAGAAGCAAACTCTCTCCTTGCCACTATTTATAGGCCGGGCAAATCAAACCCATGCGCCAAGTGGCTGGCTCTCCGAATCCCGTACAATGAATTTGCATTAATGGTGATGAACCTGACGCTTCAAATTCAGCCAAGTCAAAAACGGCTATTTAAAGCACTCGAAGAACGTAACAGTCGGACCAATAAAGACGTGTCATGAAAACGGATGCGTCGGTCAGACCGCGCATCATACAGACGCGCCCATCAGTACCAAGCACCTCATAAGGATGCGCCCCATGCGCCCCCATGTGCCTAGTGGAACGCAGATCGATGTGCCCACTCAATAGCCCATCACCCGTCAAAGAACATTAAATGCCGAAGACTGACATGACAGCACCAGTCCCCGAGGACTGAACAGTTGACAACTTTTTCAGAAAATGAAGCGTTACTGAATTTAGCATCATCATTACTTTCCTCCGACGGTTACAAGCCACGTGGCCGCCCAACCATTTCGTATGTGCCTCCGCAGCCATGCGCCCAAATCTCTGCATTCGCCTCAAAAGCCATGCGCCTCAGACTTTTCTTTGATCCTTAAAAAACAGAAGTCAAGTCACTACTGAAGCCCCGCATGCGCCTCAAAAGCCGTACGCCCAGACTGGTTCGTGACTCCTAAAGGTTACAAGTGAAAGTCTCCTTATGCGCCCAATCCCAGGCGCATCCTATCGGATCACTCTCCACCAAATCCGAGATCTTTGAGCCATGGACCTACGACACGTGTCCTTTAACTCGATTCAGGCTATGAAGGGGTGCTAATCACCCAAGATCTCAGCAACTGAAAGATCCTCTCCATTGCTACGTGTCAGCTCGGTCGCAGCCCACAAAGGTAACAGAAAGGGTTCAACTCCTCAATCAGAGCGCATCTCCCATGTGCCTCCATCAGCAATCCCCACGTGGCCTCCCCACAAACAGGTACATCCTACATATGTGCACATAAGCAGCCAGCCTGCAAGCTATAAATAGAAGGATCATTTCCTTCTTCCACACCTACGAACACACAGAGAGACATACCGACAGACAGAGACCTACACACAGTGTGAGAGGCAGATACAGACAATCAACGTCTTCTTCCTCTCCGCAAGCTCCAGCACCCAGAGAAACTCGGACCTTCAAAGAACCGAGAACCGTCGTCAGATCATCAACGGAGTCAACGCATTACCACTCGCTCCATCGACACAGGGACCCAGATAAACAAAAGTGTTCTCCTAGGACTACGTCTAAGTCCTACATTGTAACACTATTCTGTTTGTAATTGAAATTTTTAATCAAAAGATTTTAATGGCAAACAAGCTGGCGACTCTACTGGGGACCTCTTTCTCCTCCACCGAGAAAGCTGTGTCACAATCCGACGACGTGAAGGTAGGCTCCTCCCACAAGACGCTAGTCGTACGCCTCAATCAACAGGCGTATGAGGAGTTCATCTCTGAAGGGAGCGCAAGTCCTTCGAAGCGGCTGCCAAAGCCGAAGAAGACTCGCCAAGTCTGGGTGCGCAAGGTCGAGGCCCCTGGCACTACCACTGAAGGGGATACGCCGATGCAGTCCACCCTTCTAGCTGACGACTTCAGCAGCCAGGATGCGTCCACCGGTGCAGCATATCTCTCGGGAAAGCGTAGTGCTGACCACATTCCCCAGCCATCTCCTTCTCAGATAAGGAAGATGCGTCGACGGAGCAAGGACGCAGCTAATGCCCTGCACATCACCTCTGATGCGCCACAGAAGGCCTCTGTCTTTGACAGACTCACTCGCTGTCGTAGCGAGGAGAATTTGGACTCTGAGTACTATGCACCCCAGCGGGCTAGTACGAAGAAGTCCAAGGCAGCACGGGCCATGCGCCGCAAACGTGCTATGCCGACAGCAAACCAGAAGCATACGCTCACAATCATGCACGCTGCTTATGGTAAACTGTATAAGGTCGACTCGGGTTCTTCTGCGCCAGAAATGAGCCGACCTTCAAAGTCCTTACCTCACTTGGGCGCATCTGTTGCGTTCGCAACCAAGTCGAACAAGGCAAACTCTGTGGTCTTGAATCCCAGCGCCTACATAGGATGTACGTCTGTGGCTGGTTCAAGTCACTGTAAATATTATGCCCCCACTACTGATCTGAGCGCATCTTCTGCGTTGGTTCAGGGGGACGGCATTCACCTGACCACCCCAGTGCTTGGCCTTGCCATGCGCCTGATGGGGGTACGAAGGTGGCACTCTCCTCCAATGATTTGTGTAATATGATCAGTCACAAGCGCCGATCGGGAGAGTCGACTGACAAGCACGATGCGCCCTTCACAGGGCACACCTGTGTTATAGTCACCATCAACTATTGTTGCAAAACAGCAGTCCCACCACTAAGGCAATCGGTGTTCCAGCGGCTGCAATCATCAACACCCCTCCGACGTCGCATCGGAAAGAAGGTGTCAATTGAAGAGGAACCAGAACTAAAGGTTGCTTCATGTAACGTAATCTCTAACTGCTCGTCAATCCGAAAGGCGACTAGCAATTCCTCGTCCTCATCCAAAAGCCAGCCGAGGAAAATCAAGAGATCGTCCCGTCCTCTGGAGTGTTTGAAGGCACTCGGAGGAGAAAGAAGATCTTGGAGGAAGCTGGGGGTAGTCAAGCCCTTGTCGATCCTCCTTCTGAAGGCGAAGACGTCCTCCAGAACATAGCTGGGTGTAGCCAAATCCTTGCTGATCATCCCCCTGAAGACGAAAATATCCTCCAGAGCACAGATGAGGGTAGCCAAGTCCTTCCCAAAGGCGAAGATGTCCCCCAGGACATAGCTGGGGGTAGCCAAGACGAAGCTCCAGGAGAGGCAACTCCCCTACAGGAGAGTGAGGCCGAAAGTGAAGCCTCATCCGATCCAACCACTTCCAGCCGTATCATGACAGTATACATGACTGGGGGTGATGCCGAGTCAGATGCACCGCCAGCAGACCTCGTCCAACGCATGGATACCTTGGAGTGAGGACTCAAAACCCTCTCTGCCTACATGCAAACACTGACTCAAGCAGTGTTTGAGATACGGTCAACTTTGGCCAGGGTACCTTCTACCGTTCCTGACCCAGCGGCCAATGGAGAATCAAGCGTACCCCTTCAACGGGTATCCTTGGATACGGATCGCCGTAAAGCACCACGAACGTCGGAGCCATCAAATGCTCAACTCCATGTTGTACCACCTTTCCCGACTCCCAGCTCCACGGAAGACGTGGTTGAGATGATCAGGGACTTGCGCGAGCGCTTTGAGTCCAAGAACAGACAAGAGGCGTGCCAGAAGATGGGGATCCCATAACCATACCCCCTCGAATGGAACAAAGTGGTTTATCCTCCCAAATATAAACCACAAACATTGACACCATATGACAGGAAGGACTCTTCGTGCCGCTATCTGACGTACTTCCAGTCTCAAACGGGACATCTCCCGATGGAAGACGTGCTACTCACCAGCATATTTGTTGGGGCGTTAAAAGGAGTGGCTTATGACTGGTACTGCAGTCTCCCCGACAACTCCATATCTTCCTTCGACGACTTGACGCATCTCTTCCTCGATCGTTTCTACGACGGAGGGAAGGACATGACAATGGCGAAGGAAACAGTTCGAGCATTCATCGAACGGTTCCGACAAGCCTGCTTCAGACTGCCCCGGGCATGCCAGAACATGCACTCCTCTCCTCCTGCGGCATGAACATGCTGCCTGCGATCAAACTCTGGCTCAACTCCACTCCTCCTCCCGACTGGAGTTTCTTGATCATCGAGGCCGAAGCAGCTGAAAAGAAGGCGTCCAATTCTCGTCTTCTGGGAGTTAGTTTTCCTGTCTTTGAGGACAAGGGAAAACGGCCTGCAGCCAACAACCCTGGACGAGAGACAAAGGGGAAGCAGGCGTTGACTTTCAATGCCTCCAAAGGTGCACCAGTACCTACTCAGAAGCCTCCACTTGCACCAAGGCCAAAGGAGGTTTATTCTTTCAACGATGAAGACACCTTATAACTCTTTGAGATATTGAAGCTGGGTGACAAGATCAAGTTGTCGGACCCGAAGCGTCCCGACGAGGTTGGGAGAGTGGACAATCCGAGGTACTGTCACTACCATCGGTTTGTCGGACATCCAACTAAGGACTGCTACGTCCTCAAGAACTACATCCAGCGCATGATCAATGCGGATGTTATCTCTGTCGACTACGAAGAGAAAATGGTCTCGGCCAACCTGGTGTCACTCCAATTTGGTACCTTGCCGCCAACCACAACACAAGATGGCGTCGTCCCCATCCCAAAGGCGACAATGGAGGTGGTCAATCTACCACCTACTCGTGATAATGTGAGTGGACTCATCCCACTCACCACATCTCGGGGAGAGGTCTTATGGGTTCACCCTGACCTCGTCTCCGAAGTTACTCAACCGGAGGTACGCTCTGCCTCCAAAACCAAGGGCAGGAAGATCAAGTCTTGTCGCATGGTCTCTTCCTCTGCGAAAGAGGCACTTTCTATACAGACGCGTTCACATCAGAACGCCCAACCTGACGAAGCTGCCGTCGAGGTGGTTCCTCCTTGCACCGTCCCTGCTGCCCAGGAAGAGGGCCCATCCAGGCCTCCAACAGCCAATAAACAGAAGCATATAGAGGCCCATTTCGACAAGCCTTTACGAAAGGAGAATGCTTTGGGGCTAGCCAAGCCCCACAACTTCGACATACTGGCACAACTTGCCAGTACTCCTGCCCGCCTATCTCTGTTTGAGCTTCTTCGTCTTTCCGAGGACACTCGTGAAGCTCTCTGTGAAGCCCTGAAGGATGCTGAATCCTTCATCAGTTAGGTCAAGCAGCCTGAAGATACTCCGACCACATGTGCGCACTGCCATTGTACGGATGAAGTTATCTCCAACATAACCTTCACCCAACAAGACATACTGCTCAAGCACAACCGACACAACAGGCCACTATATTATACAGGGTATGTCGGTTCCGTCAAGATGAAGCGGATCCAGATCGATCCAGGGTCTTCCCTCAGCATCATTCCAAAGACGCTGCTCTCAATACTGGGGATCCCAATGTACCGTCTGGCGCCTTCCACACAACAATCAGCGGCTTCAATGCTAGCAAAAGCGATCCGCTGGACAAAATACGGCTGAAGTATCATATCGGTAACCTCAAAATCGAGGTGACTTGTTATGTTGTGGACGCCGACGTCAACTACAACCTCCTACTGGGTCGTCCGTGGCTGCATGAGTACATGGTGGTACCATCCACACTCCACCAATGTATGAAGTACGTGTCCACCAACGACATCATCCGGACGGATTTCGCGGACATTGACCCTTTCAAGGGGGTCGAAGCCTACTTTACTGATTCTATCCTGTACAAGTCGTCCGACGAAGGGGAAGCCAATAATGCTGACGATGAAGCAGAAACGGCAACAGAGCCGGACATGGAGCCAGAGATGATTCCCGATGCTCCTTTGAAAATTCGACTCAAAGGAAAACTGCCTCAGATACTGCCTCCCATGACCATCAAGCTACCTGAAAAAGCACCAACTGCTCTAGGTAGAACACCCACTGAAGCTCCCTTGAAGATACGGCTCAAGGGAAAGCCGCCTCAAACATCGGCTCCCCTTGTGGCAAAACTATAGGGGAAGGCACCAATCACTGTAGGCGCAGTTGAGGTACCTGTGAAGGTGCGTCTTAAAGGCAAGCCTCCACAATCATCCGTCTCATCCAAGCTACCGGAGAAGGCCTACATAGCCCTCTCGGACCCCAAGGTCAAAGCTGCGGCGGACTCTCCCGATCCAACCCCAGTACTCACAGATGAAGAGCTAGGGGAATACATATCTGCTGATGTAGATGCACCCTTTCTGGACAATGTAATCCCGCGGGATAAAATCTCGTGTTTTATCAATAATAGAGTGTCTTTTAATTATTCTAGTCTTCCACATTGGAATGCCATGTATACATTAGATAACGCTCTACGGTCTTTGCAAACACAAATAACGACCGTCAATCATGTAAATTGAGTAGTCCCGTCCTAAGGGGTCTGTTTTGTAGTCCCACCGCGGAATCGAGACGAAGAATCCATCATCTTCGGCAAAGTCGAGCGTCATCAAGACCTCCTGCCACTCGAGCCAGAACCACATACCGATAGAATACAAGTCTATCGGTACACGGACAAGGCAAAGTACCTCATTCAAAAGATGGGTTACGACCTAAAAAGCAAAAAAGGCCTGAACTACGGCAAGGGTCGACGTCTTCCTCTCCGGCTCCCAACACCTGAAGGAAAGTCGCAGGACTACTATCATCGAACTCGACGGGGGTGGGCTATGTAACGCCACCGGCAACTCCAGAGAGTTCGGAGGCGGAAGAAGTAGAACATTCTCATTCGTCCGAAGCATCAACCTGGGATTTTGATACCAGTATCGGCTCAGTCTTCAAGAAGGTGCTATCAGTCAACATGGCATCTGTACAATCTCAAGAAGATGAAGGCGAAGACCAAACGCCAAAATTCTTCGAGGAAGAACCTTGGGCTCAACGCTTAGGAGTGCAGTGGGAGTCTCGTTTTGCATTACGCGAACCCCCTACCGAAGACGAAGTCGAGCAGATCGACCTTGGGGATGGATCTTCTTCCAAACCCATGTTCATCAGCAAGAGTGTTAAGGGACCAGACCGGGAATCTTTAATCCAACTGGCTAAAAATTATATCGACGTCTTCGCCTGGAGCTACGAAGATATACCGGGACTTGATCTTCAGATCGCGATGCATAGGCTTAACATCTTACCTGATGCCAAGCCTATAAAGCAACAACAGCAACATTTTTGTCCTGACATCATGAACGCTATCGATCAAGAAGTGGACAAACTCCTGACCAGCGGGTTTATCCGTGAAGAACAACACCCGGATTGGTGGCCAACGTCGTCCCTGTCACCAAGAAGAACGGGAAGATACGAGTCTATATCAACTTCAGGGACCTCAACACCACTTGTCCGAAGGACGAATTCCCACTTCCAATCACTGACGTGATAATCGACAATACATATGGCTTCGAACGCATATCTTTCATAGATGGGTATTCGGGCTACAATCAGATCAAGATGTTCCCCGATGACGTAAAACACACGTCATTCAGGACTCCGAAGGGTGTTTTCTGTTACACAGTGATGCCCTTTGGCTTGAAGAACGTTGGTGCTACATACCAACGGGCTATGAGTACCATCTTCCGTCAACATCTTCGTAAGACCGTAGAGTGCTATGTTGATGACATCGCAGTCAAGAGCCGTCTCAAAGGTGATCATCTACAAGACCTGAAGACAGTCTTCAATCTCATGCGAGCGCATCAACTCAAGAGGAACCCCGCTAAATCCTTCATTGGTGTTTCTAGCGGAAAGTTCATGGGCTTCATTATCACGGCGAAAGGCATTCAGGTCGATCCCGAGAAGACCAAGGCCATCCTTGACATGGACCCTCCGAAGAACCTCCGAGAACTTCGAGGCCTGCAGGGGCGTCTGGCATACATCCGAAGGTTTATAGCAAACCTTTTCGAAAAATGCCAACCCTTCACTCAGCTCATGAAGAAGGGAGTCTCTTACGTCTGGATAGAGGAATGCCAGAAAGCTTTCGATGACATCAAAGCTTACCTGACGAGCCCGCCAGTCCTGGTGGCACCCGTCTCAGGCAAACTATTTCTCCTCTATGTCCGTGCCATGGATCACTCCCTCGGCACTTTGTTGGCCCAGAACAACGATGCGAGCTACGAGCAAGCTATCTACTACCTCAGTAGGATACTGATTGGGGCCGAACACCGATACAACCCCGTTGAAAAGGAGTATCTGGCTTTGGTGTTCGCCATCCAGAAGACTCGCCATTATGTCTCGGGCCAGACAATTTATGTCATCTCCCGAGTCAATCCACTCAGGGTTCTCATGACGAAGCCAGGATCATTGAACTCCCGACCAGCTATATGGGCGATCCTGTTGACGCCATACAACATCGTGTTCGTTCCACAAAAAACCGTCAAGGGTCAAACTCTGGCCGACTTTTTAGCCGCGCACCCCATCCCAGAGTCCTCTCTATGAAGACATCCCGGATGAGGTCCAAGAATCGAATGTCACCGAAGAAAGCTCAGTCTGATGGATGTTTTTCGATGGCACTTCAAGAACAGGCCCCAAAGGCCAAATCATCGCTGGAGTGGGGGTAGTCTTAGTCTCCCTCGATCAGCTGGTCATCCAGCGTGCTTATTTCTTTTTAAAGCCGTGATCCAACAATGTTGCCGAGTACAACGCTCTTATCATGGGACTCCAGCTGGCACAACAGATGGGGGTGGATCATCTGGAAGCCTACAACCACTCCAAACTCATCGTAAACCAGGTCAGAGGGCAATACGAAGTTTGCCATGAAGATCTGGTTTCTTACCATAAAGTTGCATTAAACATTATTTCAATCTTCACCAAGTTCTTCATAGAACACGTACCCCGGTTACAAAACCTGGAGGCTGACGCTCTGGCTGGTCTCGCAGCCTCATTGGCAGCACCCCTCGGGACTTAATACTATGTCACGGTAGTTGGTCGAGACTTGGTATGTCCTAAAAACAACCTATGCTCACAAAAGGCCCATTCCATGTCAACAAGTGCTGGTATTAATGTCCGAGATTGGAGGTTCCCATTCATCGACTTCGCTGTCTACGGAATTCTTCCAGAAGACCCGAAAGAAGCCGTCTCAGTCAGGAGGCGTTCCCTTCGATTCTATTACGATACAGCTACTAAAATGCTGTACCGACGCTCCTACGATGGACTTCTCCTTTGATGCTTGTCCAACGAAGAGGCAGCCGAAGCCCTTCGAGAAGCTCATGATGGAACTTGCGGGGCTCATCAACCTGGGCCTAAGTTGCAGGATCGACTGCGACGTATGGGTTACTACTGGCCAACCATGGCAGCCGACGCTGTCGACTATGCTAAGAAGTGCCATGCTTGTCAGCTTTATGTCGACTTCATCCATACACCGTCGGAACCACTACATCCTACGGTCGTCTCTTGGCCCTTCAAAGCTTAGGGCATGGACATTGTAGGACCTATCACCCCTCCTTCATCAAGGGGACACCGCTTCATCCTAGCCATCACCGACTACTTCTCCAAATGGGCAGAAGCAGTTCCGCTGACGGAAGTGAAGAGCACTAGGGTGATCAGCTTCATCAAGCACCATGTCATCTACCGTTTTGGATACCTCGAAGGATTATCCATGATAACGGTCCATAATTTATCAGCCATGTTTTCAGCAGATTCTATGATAAGAATCGCATTCAGAACGTGGCATCAACCGCCTACAATCCGGCAGCTAACGGATTGGCCGAGGCGTTTAACAAGACTATCGTCAAGCTACTCAAAAAGGTCGTGTCATCCAACAAATATAACTGGGACGAAAAGCTCGGCGAATGCCTTCGGGCCTACCGTACAACGGTACGGACCCCGACGGGCAACACACAATTCTCCTTGGTCTACGAGAGCGAAGCGGTACTGCCTCTCGAGATCCAGATACCCTCACTCCGTGTAGCGATCACAAATTGACTCACAGAAGAACACAATCAACATCGCCGTCTGCGAGAATTGGAGGCACTTGATAAAAAATGTCTCCAAGCTCAACAGCGCATCGAACTCTATCAAGCCCGTATATCACAGGCTTTCAACAAGAAGGTCAAGCAGATGACTTTCCAAGTAGGCGACCTGGTTCTGGCAGTCAGGAGGCCGATGGTGTTGACTCACAAGACACCAAAAAAGTTCAAGCCCAAGTGGGAGGGACCTTTCATCATAGAGACGGTATACTCAAACGGTGCTTACCGCCTCGCCAAATCCAACAGGGACTTGTTCATGATGCCCATCAACGGCAAGTTCCTAAAGAAGTACTACTCTTGACATCCTTCAGACATGTACTTCTATCTCCACCCAACAAAGGAGTCTGTGGACCCAATCATCAGGGCTCACGTACACCTTCCTTCTACAAAATCTTACGCTTTCGGAACCCAACTGTTCCGTGGCGTTCTATCCTCAGCAGAAGAACAACCACATCCACATTACCTCTGAGTTGCTCTTCTACGTCCTACAAAACATAATCTGATACTATGTAGGATTATGCTGCTTATCATGTTTACCACGTCCACATCATCTCTGAGTAAACATTCCGTACAGACAACCCCTGCGTTGTCGTACATTGATCGTAGAACTTCCATGTCCACATTACCTCTGAGTAGTTCTGCGTATCCCTCCAGAGTCATTCCTACCACGTCCATAACACCTCTGAGTAGGAAGATTCCGACATTTGAACCCCATATTTGCCACGTCCATATTACCTCTGAGCAAACATGTCGGTTCTCTCAAACTTATTATCTGTACCTAAAAGCCAAGGTGCATAAAAGATAATGGGTCCACACAAATCATCAAGTTCATGACAGCAAGAATGAACACACCACAAAACTCTTTATTCTTTATTTAAAAATAAAGGATTACATCCCCAGCAGGGGTTGCAAATTACACAAAATAACAAAAAAAGGGAGAGGCTACAATCCCTAAGCATCACCGGGATTGGCTGAGAGCTCTTCGATCCGACGCTTCAAGTCTTTCGCCTGAGTCTCTGCGGTCGCCAGGACTCGGCGTTCGGCTTCTTGACGCATCATTTCTATGGCCTCAGGAGAAGTGTCATCCTTATACTTCTCGTCCAACTGTTGTCGCTGCTGGGCCAGGAAAAGAGCCTGGCGGGTGAAAGCTGCTTCCTTCTCCTTAGATGCTACATGTTCAGCCTGGACTCGTTCAGCATATAATAAGAGTTGGGCCCGCTGGTCTTCAAGGAGGCGAATCTTGCCATTAACCTCCGCTATACTAGCGTCCAATGCAGCTCGCAACTCCACCTTCTCCTGCATTGACTAAGATAGCCTCTCCACCGCAGCCTCAGCTTCGGCCACCTCGCGTTCCCAGACAGCTACGGTGGCCTGATAAGATGACTCAGTTTCAGCGATCAACTTCTCCTTTTCTGCCTCTATCAGAGCGGAGAGATCATTTTGCTGGATACTCTGAAACTCGGAAAGCAGCTGGTCGAGCTCGGCCACCGATGCCTCCAGAATCTCGGCCATATGGTCATAGCCCTGGTGGGAACGTATCAGATGAATGTGAGGGAGTGCCATGGTTTTTACCGTCACAAAATTCCTGTTGGCATTTATCACTGTCGATACGCCCCTCTATAGCATCTTGTACACTGCCTCAATGATAAACTTCACGTACTCATCCGCATCCGCCAGCACTTGCGGCGTCATAGCAGGAGTTGGAGGAGCTGCTCTAGACGGCGGACCGGAAGAAGACCTATCGGCTTCAATCTGCGAGGCTGAAACCTCGGCATTAACGGACTCCCCCTCAACGGAGGCTTAAACTTTGCCACTGGTCCGAGGAGCCAGGAGAGCGGAAGGAGCCAAGAGGGGCGACGATATCGTACCCCAAGTGGAAGGAGCAACGGGGGGTTCCAGCAAACCCTTACCCTTTTCAAGCTCGGGGGGACCACCAACGCTAGAAGCTAACTCTTCCGCATCCAACACACTATCAGCAGACCGTACGGGACCTTCCCCCTCGGGCAAAGTAACGAGATCAGCACTTGTTTCCTGACTTGGCTCCCCTGGAGTCAGGCTCGACGGACGAGTCTCACCTTCCTCATCGAATCCCTCCGCGGGGATAGAATCTGTCGCTACCTCCCGGTCGGCAGCCACCTCAGCCTCCGCTGCTGAGTATGGGGTAGGGCTCGGCAATGCTACAGCCGACCTCCCCTTATCATGACAAGAAGGGGAATCAGCCCTCTTCTCTGTTTCAATCATGTCTGTTGCTCCTGCAATAGGCTCACTCATCTCTGGAGGAACGTTATCTGAAGACGACGAACTCCACTCCACTTCCTCATCCGGAATCCCCTTATCTGCTGGGTCCTCAATGTTAGAGGCCCCCACGGCGGCTTGTACCCTCTCGGGAATTGCTTCATCCTCAGCGTCCCTTCCAACATAATCTAAAGATACTAAAATCTTCGCAGGAAGGACATCATCCGCAGCAGCCTCCACAGGCTCTTTTCCTTTGCCCCGTCCTCGGCCAGCACCACCGCGAGGAGTCTTGGGGGCTATCTCGTGAAAGAAGAATTTAGGGTTTTTCGAAAGAAGAACTCTAGAGAAGAAGAAAGCAAAGTGGAGAAGAACCCTCTCTCTCCATCAGACGCCTATTTATAGGCTTAGGCATACGCAAAAACCGATGAAGAGTGACATCAGCCGCTGCCTCGGGTTCTATGAAGTAATAACTGCAAATAAATCCAAAAAGATCATCATTAATCCTTTTGGTTACTTCGAAGCGTTATCATTTGCATTAACTGAGAGGAGCATGCGCCCCATCACTGATGCGCGGAGTACTCATGCACCCGAACAGTCATGCGCCCCGTTGAAGACACCACCATGCTTCTTATTCAAAGTATTCCAAAACTTGACAAAAAGTTTTGAAAACTTTGAAGGGGGTCTTGTAGAAGCATGGAATTTCAGGATCAGAAATCCTATGCGCCTAATATTACATGCGCCAGGAAGCTCAGATGAAGTACTTGGCACAGCAAACAGCAAAAGCATAGACATTAAAAGAAGATTTTTTATTTTATATAAAAGTCTATTACATGTCTAAAAAAGGCTGTACAAAGGAGAACTTCTACAAAAAAAGAAAAGACCCTAAGTCTACAGCCAGGCACAGCAACCGACATGCGCTCTCAAACAGGTGCATCTCTTCGGCGTCTCAGTCAGGCGCATCTCTTCGACGTCTCAGTCAGGCGCATCTCTTCGGCATCTCAGTCAGGCGCATATCTTCAAGAGTCTCAGTTATGTGCATCATGAAGTCTCAGCATATGTGTCTTACTTCGACCCGATCAAGTGCTTCGACTAATAAAGCATTTACTGAGCAGAACCAGGGTGGACAATCAACCCCCTAGCTGGAAGAGGAGAGCATCGCAAATCCGCGGCTAAAGGAGCAGCTTTCAACACAACCAGAATGGGCAACACCCACTCTAGCAGGAGGAGGAGCTCTCCCAAAGCCCAAGAAAGATGATCGGAGCACCGCAATTTCGATCTACGGCTCTTCCAGCATAACAGAGATGAGGCTCGAGCATCCCGATCTTTGGATGAAATAGGCACCTTTTGCCTACCTCAGAAGCCCTCGACCCTGACTTTTGGATATAAAAGTCACCTTCACGAGTGCATAAATGAAGACAAGTCGTCGCATCTTCACCCTCGGAAGCATCTCGTCAATAGAATGTGCTCGAGCAAACAAGTTCATTCGGAAGGACGTAAGAGAATGAGAAGCAAACTCTCTCCTTGCCACTATTTATAGGCCGGGCAAATCAAACCCATGCGCCAAGTGGCTGGCTCTCCGAATCCCGTGCAATAAATTTGTATTAATGGTGATGAACCGGACGCTTCGAATTCAGCTAAGTCAAAAATGGCTATTTAAAGCAATCGAAGAACGTAACAGTCGAACCAATAAAGATGTGTCATGCAAACGGATGCGCCGGTTAGACCGCGCATCATACAGACGTACCCATCAGCACCAAGCACCTCATAAGGATGCGTCCTACGTGCCCCCATGTGCCTAGTATAACGCAGATCAACGCGCCCACTCAACAGCCCATCACCCGTCAAAGAACATTAAATGCTGAAGACTAACACGACAGCAGCCAGTCCCCAAGGACTAAACAGTTGACAGCTTTTTCATAAAACAAAGCATTGCTGACGTCAGGATCATCATTACTTTCCTCCGGTGGCTATAAGCCACGTGGCCGCCCAACCATTTCGTATGTGCCTCCACATCCATGCTCCCAAATCTCTGCATGTGCCTCAAAAGCCATGCATCTCAAACTTTTCTCTGATTCTTAAAAGACAGAAGTCAAGTCACAACTGAAACCTCGCATGCGCCTCAAAAGTCGTACGCCCAGACTGGTTTGTGACTCCTAAAGGTTATAAGCCAAAGTCTCCTTATGCGCCCAATCCCAGACGTATTCTATCAGATCACTCTCCACCAAATCTGAGATCTTTGAGCCATGGACCTACGACACGTGTCCTTTGACTCGATTTAGCCTATGAAAGGGTACTAATCACCCAAGATCTCAGCAACTGAAAGATCCTCTCCATTGCTATGTGTCAGCTCGACCGCAGCCCACAAAGGCAACAGGAAGGGTTCAACTCCTCAATCAGAGCGCATCGCCCATGTGCCTCCATCAGTAATCACCATGTAGCCTCCCTACAAACAGGCGCATCCTACATATGCGCGCATGAGCAGCCAGCCTACAAGCTATAAATAGAGGGATCATTTCCTTCTTCCACACCCACGAACACACATAGAGACATACCGACAGACAGAGACCTACACACAGTGTGAGAGATAGATACAGACACTCAACGTCTTCTTCCTCTCCGCAAGCTCCAGCACCCAGAGCAACTCGGACCTTCAGAGAACCGAGAACCGTCGTCAGATCGTCAACGGAGTCAACGCATTACCACTCGCTCCATCGATACAGGGACCCAGATAAATAAAAGTGTTCTCCTAGGACTACGTCTAAGTCCTACATTGTAACACTATTCTGTTTGTAATTGAAATTTGCAATCAAAAGATTTTAATGGCAAACACCCATATGTACTACTTTCGACACCATTAGAAATCTATTTCTAGCATAATTATTGCAAATAGTGATTTAGGAGTTAGTAGTTAGAGATCTT
Organism: Iris pallida; assembly: GCA_029216955.1. NCBI lineage: Eukaryota > Viridiplantae > Streptophyta > Magnoliopsida > Asparagales > Iridaceae > Iris > Iris pallida. The sequence continues at coordinate 17,719,593 of JANAVB010021798.1, forward strand.
GCGTAACGTACCTTATAATTTAATACCCCATCAATAATCATCTTGTGCTACAAAGAGTTAATTATTCAATTTCCTCGGTACATGTGTCATCCTGGCATCCCTCACTAACGAGGAAGCATAAAGATGACATGGGTAATCGTTTCACCATTGTTCGAAATTAAAGTACAATATCTAACTTGACACATTTCCTATAATCAGGCTAATAACCCAGTAGTTCACAATCGTCCACTTCTATCTGTAACACTATGGGTATACCTACCGTGACTTTGAAATTTGGAGCACAACATTAGTCTTTTTCTTCCAACAAATTTTATATACGAGACCTAGACAATCCCACCTTCGTCTACGCATATCATGTCCCATTCAAACATGTCTTCTTGTACTCTATTTTTATGATGCGACTTTCGGGTCAAAAAGGCTAACTATAACCCTTACCATAATACCGATAAACTTTCCAACTTCAATTGGAGACACAATTTCGACTCAAATCTTTCAACCCAATATACAGTTGTGATCTACTTGAAGCCCACTACACGTATGCCACTAGTGTGCCACTCAATAGAGTTCTCATGTGCTACTTAAACACAAAAGGCACACTTTTGGTCTAAAGGAAACTAGTTAACCAACGTGACTAGTAATTAGCTCAACCACTTGAGCTAGAACATGTTTAGGTTACCTTAACCCAATAAGGATGGTTTAGAGTGATTCTACAAGGCTTGCTCAGCCAATATAGATTAAACCCATGATTTATTCATAGAAAATCCCTCTGCACCATTCATCCTAGCTATATTTCGTCCCATTACAATTCCTATTGACTTGCTCAAGAATGACTATAATCCAGCAATGCTAATTCGGTAAGAATTTTATCGACCAAGAACGTCATGGAAATATCTAGGCTCACTTAGAATCCATGACTGCGGACAGAAGTTTCCAATGTTCTCGTGCCTCACTTTAGAAATTGTCCTACTCAGAAGTTTTGCAACTACGAATTTCACGGTTCACCAACTTTTATAAGTTAGGTAGGGCTTTGAACCAAGAATACCCTATCTTGTAGAATATGATGTCAATTTGTTTCCTGTGATAACCACCTCATCCATCTTTCAAAAACTGAGTTACGATTTGACGTACCTGCCCCCTTGTGAACTAAATCTTGTTATATTTTTTATTTATACATATTAAGATTATTTTTAATTTCGAGGACAAAATTTTTATAAGTTAGGTAGGATGTAAACCCTCCAAAAAGCTAGAATTTTGTTTTCTACTTATTTTATTATTTTATTTTTAGGGAATTAGATTGGTCATATTTTATTCTGAATTATTGGAAATTGTTTAATATTTTTATTTTAATTAAGAACTATCAAGTATGAGATTCTTAATAAATAAAATTTGTAGGAACAAGGATTTTCAAATATTCTAGGGAATCATTTGTTATTCTGAACAGATTTATATATATATTTATTTTGTGGACTTTTATTTATTATAGTTAAAATATAAAGTTATAGATAAAGAAATTTTATTATATAATGATGGAGAATTAATAAACATTACAAATAGATGGTTTCTATTATAAAAAAAAAATTTATTATATTTTTTCATATTTTTTTATAAATTTTCTAGAGTACTATAATATATTTATTTGTTTATTTATATGGTTGATTGGGAATTTTGAGATATAAGGGAATACTAATATATATATATATATATATATATATATATATATATATATATATATATATATATAAATATATATATATATATATATTCAATAACTGTATACACTTAAAAAAACAAATTTTGTGAAAGCCCACTGTTCCCCACGTGGGGGAACAGTTCCCCCTTAAAACCCGACACACATAAGCGCAAAGAAGAAACGACTGCTTCTTTTATCTTTTGCAAACCTTTCAAATCCCCATCAAATCTTCTAAATCTAAACCTAAATCTCTTTTAGCCAATCCTAGTAGAGCTTAATCCCAACCAAATTCTCATTAAGATCATATCAAAATTGTTCAAAAATTTGTTTTAAAACCAAATAAAAACTGAATCAAAACCTAGATATTAAAACCATCAAAAATTCCCTTTTCTTCTATTCTCCACACGGATACTGCTCGAGATCGAACATAACACTTCGCCAACCCTCGAAGAACACCCCAAGCTGTCGTCGACCTCCTGCATGGCTGCCCTAAGCCGCCGAACGAACGCTCGATCGATGGACACGCTTGGAACAGGGCATCGCTATGTTAATACACAAACAACAGGTACCCTACTTTCAAACCTTATTTCTAGAAGCCTACTCAATTATTTCACGATCCGTAAACTCGTATGCACATAACCCTCTTCAAATTCTACGAACTAGTTCCAGTTTAACTGTAAGTTTTTGCTGAAAAATATCTCTACAAATATGGGAAAAGCCACTGTTATACTTGGAGTATGGATCGGTACTGGATCCTTCATACCTTGATGATGAGGCGCCTCCCGCTGATATCTAGATTTATGTTATTCTTTGAGACTCATAGTGGACATCTACTTTATTTGAGATTATTTTCATAGCTATTTAGTGTGGGCATGTCCACCCGGCTATCTTTTGACTCACTTATTTATTCTATTTGGACTTCTTATATCTTATGTGTGTGCTGTGGATGAGATATAGTTTTATGATGTTCTGGCCTGCGATTTATATTATTATAGCTTATGTATATATACGAGGATTCCATATATTAGAATATTTTTCGTATATATGCAGTTGGCATGTCCACGTACTTGGTGTTTGCCATTGATTATCTAAGAACAGAACAGTTTTAGGGAGGACTGAACTTTGATTCACAATACAAACTCGCTCGTACAAAGAGAGCCTAGGAACAAAACCTAGAAAAAGCAATCTAAGTACAATTATTTAGTTTTTGATTCTGGGGGTGACGGTAGAGGCTCGGGAAAGTGATATCAACTCTGCCTTACTCCTTGGACGATCGAACGCGGCCTTGGCTCCGGCGAAGAAGTGCTCTCTTCTCTTTGCTCTGTATGTGCTTTTTTCTGTGTGTGCTTCTCTTGCTCTGTGTGTGTGCAAAAGAATAATCCCATACTATTTATAGGAATTTGTGATGAGTGGGGTGTACAGTAACTGCACCTTGAAAAGTGGACGGTTGGGGATTGGTTAAGATTAACTTTGATCTGTTTGTTGGGAATCAATCTGGGCCGTTGTGTCGGTTGCAATAAATCTGCATTGTTATGATTTGTTAGTTGCAATAAATCTGCGTGGATAAGTCTCAGTCAATCTTTTGCCACGTGTCTCAACCGCCATTATGCTATGAGCCGCATGAATGGTGCGTCATGGTAGAGCCGCATGAGGGTGGCCTCACAACTGAACCGCATGAGGATGGCCTCACAACTGAGCCGCATGAGGGTGGCCTCACAACTGAGCCGCATGAGGATGGCCTCACAATCGAGCCGCATGAGGGTGGCCTCACAACTGAGCTGTATGAGAATGGCCTCACAACCGAGCCACATGAGGGTGGCCTCACAACTGAGCCGCATGAGGGTGGCCCCCACAACCAAGCCGCATGAGGATGGCCTCACAACTGAGCCGCATGGAAGTCCTTGAAGCGATCCGCATAAAGAGCTTTGGAATTGGTGGATCGTGCCAGCTATAAAGATTTTTCTCGTCTCTCTAGGAGCACGTCATTATGTCAGAGTTATCATTTTACCTTTATGTCAGAGCTGTCAATCCTTTGTGTCAGAGCTGCCGTATTGCGTCACAGCATTTAATGAGCCAGCTGCACAGAGTTATGGCCAGCTGTAGAGGCCTATTTTTGAACCGCATAGGGCCACGTGGCTTTTCCCGAGCCGTATGGAACCATCGGGGACTTTCGAGCCGCATGAAGCCCTAAGGGACTTTTGAGCCGCATGAAGCTCTAAAGGATTTTTGAGCCGCATGAAGCTCTAAGGGACTTTTGAGCTGCATAAAGCTCTAAAGGATTTTTGAGCCGCATGAAGCTCTAAGATATTCTTGAGCCACATGAGACTCCCCTTATTTTGAGCCGCATGGACTTTCCTGTTCTTTTCCATGCTTCTACAAGACCCCCTTCAAATTTTTCATTTTGTAAAATTAAAATACTTTGAATAAGAAGCATGGCTATGTCCGCATAAGCTCTTCGTACCACATAGACTCCTCTGGCCGCATAGGATGTTCTGGCCGCATGGACTGTTCTGGCCGCATAGACTTTCTAGCCGTATAAGCTGCTCTGGCCGCATTGACTTCTCTGGCCGCATGCTGTCCTTCATGCCACGTAGGCGTCTCATTAATTGCTCTTGATTTGCTTTGATTTAAAGCAGTCTTTTAGGATAGGATCCCAAGAGTCAGCTTTAAATATTTAGATTTGTTCTTAATGATTATGAGTAATCTTTTGCATGTAGGGGATAGAAATCCAAGAGTCGGTCTTATCTTCTAGGCGGCACGTAATGCGAAGCGTCCACCGATTCGTACGCCCCTTGTCAGTCTATAAATACGAGTACTTTTGGAAGAGAGAGACTCTTTACTTTCTTTTCTCTTTAACTTTTCTTGTCCTTAGTCGCCGTCCTCTCTTCCTTCTCCGATCATCAATGGCTTCCAAAGCTTCTTCTAGCGCTGCGACAAAGGGTAGGGGAGCGGCTTCCTCATCGACTGAGGCGCCTACAGTTCATCCCGACGTTCACCCCGCCATCGATGGTAAGGATATTGGGAGAAATTGTAGGAACTCAAAACCCTAACCATCATGGCTACGCCGTATATTTTATGCGTGGGCCTTCTTCGTCTTCATTGAACTGTTCAAGTTCATTGTGATGAATTCGCATACTGTGCTGCATGTGCCGCGTGTACATCTCATGTCCGAGCCACATAAGCACTTTGCAAACTGGGCCGCATGAAGACCCATCGAACTGTGCCGCATGAGACCCCACCAAATCAGAGCCGCATAGGCTGTTTTAACCTGGGCCACATGAGCACCCGCTAAACAGAGCCGCATAAGCTCACTTGAACTGTGCCGCATGAGACCCCACCAAATCAGAGCCGTATAAGCTCACTTGAACTGGCCGCATGAGCACCCGTTAAGCAGAGCCGCATAAGCTCACTTGAACTGGCCGCATGAAACCCCGCTAAACTGAGACGCATAAGCTCATCTGAACTCGGCCGCATGAGGCCCCGTTAAACAGAGCCGCACAAGCTCACTTTAAACTGGGCCGCATGAGCACCCGCTAAATAGAGTCGCATAAGCTCATTTGAACTGGGCCGCATGAGGCCCGCCCTCCCCCCCCAAAAAAATAGAGCCGTACAAACTCCATTAAATTGAGCCGCATAAGGACCCGCCTGATCAGAGCCACATAAGCTCGGAAACACTAAGCAGTTCTCCCTGGCCGTCTTCTAGCTTATTTTTTTTGTCCTTTTTTCAATGAATTTGCCTGTCAATCCTGCGGGAGAACCTTTGGTAGGTCGCGCCCAATCTGCTGTGGGCTATAGGTTCGACCACATAGTCGAGTATGTGGTGAACCAGCTTCCCAAAGACGAACCTGTGGAGAGGCTGAAAGACATTAAAAACCAGTCCTTCTTCTTAATCTCGGGGATGATGAATTCAGGGCTGCTGGGGGGCAAACACCTGAAGCCTGCGTTCCTCTTCGAGGATGCCTTAACTGTAAAGAACTCCCAAGTTCTGGATATATCTGAGAGTTAGAGTTTTACTTCTGACGAGATGGCGATCCATATTCCTCTGATGGAGCGTCACTTCCCACTGTCATGGTTCAACATGCTACCGATGGACGGAAAGATGGAGGATTCCTTGACTTCGAGTCGGTCTGGGATATTTATGGGCAACATCCACTATAACAACAACTTGGGGTCAGTATATGCGAGCAAGGTACCGGTCAGCCGCTACGTGACGGGGTTGGCCCCGGGCAGTTTTTTGAATGTGTAGGGTCCCAACTTCAAGTTCTCTCAAGCTGACACTTTCCTAAACCAGCTTGCTCGGAAGGGGTCCTATCCCGTTGGTCGGTTGTCGCTACCGAGTTGGGTAAACCCCATCCCTTTGTGGACCAACCTGTCTACATGGATCGCACGGGAATACTAGACTCTCCTGCGCGAGAGTCGACTCTATCATGCTATTCGGGACACCAGCTACGGCTTGTCTATAAACAAAAAATTGTTTATGGCTCTGCTGGAGATGTACAAATGTCGTATGTTTGCCATTGATTGTAAAAGTACAGAACAATTATCGGAGGACTGAACTTAGACTCACAATACAAACTCGCTCGTACAAAGAAAGCCTAGGGACGAAAACCTAGGTACAGCAGTCTAAGTATGATTGTTTATTTTAGATTCTAGGGGATGACGATAGAGGCTCGGGAAAGCGACGTCCGCTCTGCCTTACTCCTTGGATGATCGGTACGCAGCCTTGACTCGGGGAAGATCTGCTTGGTCGTTGACGAAGAAATGCCTTCTTGCTCTCTCTCTGATTGCTCTCCTGGCTTCTCTCTCTCTGTGTATATTCTCTCTCTGACTATGGGAGAAGTCTCTCTGTGTATACGTATTCTTCTCTTATTTTTTTTGTATATCTCTCTATATATTACAAGGGAATGGCACCTTGCTATTTATAATAGTGGGATGTGATCACTAGGGTTGCCAATAATTAGCTCTTGGAGATGGCAGCGGCCTGGGGATTGATCAATCCAGGCCGTTCGTTTCTGATTGTGACGAATCAGAACCATTAAGGGTAGATTACACCAAATCCCCATTAGCAATTAATACTGATTGGCATAAATCTTTCTTATAATGATTCTCTAATATCTGCGAATAAATCAAATTTATTCTCCTGCTACGTGCCCCAGATCATTGGGATTCGACCCGATCTTGGATTGCCATAAATCTGGAAGATTGATCGGCTGAGGATACGTGTCCTGAGAGCCAATGGTGAGACTGGAACCGCATGCAGATTGGGCCGCATGAGATTTGGGCCGCATGAATTTTGGGCCGCATAAGACTTGGGACACGTGTCAGGGCTGTCTGGACAGTGGCCCCCTCCTTCAGACTTCTGAACCATATGATGAGCCGCATGAACCGCATAGTGGTGTGTCTGCTTGAGCCGCATGGACATGATCTTCTTGAGCCGTATAGGGACAGCTTCACTTTGAACTGCATAGGAAGTCTTCACTTCGAGCCGCATAAGCACACCCACGTGGCAGGGCCACGTGGCATTTTGTTGCTCTCGGGGGATCGTGTCAGAGATTTCTTTCTCTTCCCTAGAGATTCATCATCATGACAGAGTCATAATTACCTGCTTTGGTGTCAGGTCTGTCAACTTTTCAGAGGGGTCAGCCGTCAAAGCAATTAATGCAGCATGGATCGGAGGGGAGCACTGTTACGCCACATGTCTTCTGAGCCGCATGGAATGCCTCCGGCCGTATAGCTCCTTATACCGCATGACTCCCTGAGCCGCATGCATTTTCTGAGCCGCATGGGTCTTTCTTGGCCGCATGAGTCAATTTCTTTAGTATTTTCCATGCTTCTACAGGACCCCCTTCAAAGTTTTCAATTTGTAAAATTGAAATACTTTGAATAAGAAGCATGGCCGTGCTCTTCTAACCGCATATGAAACCCTGACCGCATAGAGATCTTGGCCGCATAGATTGTTCAGCCGCATAGCTTCTCGCCACGCCATTATGTCATGCATGCAAACCTTTTTGGGGCAGGATCCTAGGAGTTTCTGACCTCTAATTAACTAGTCCGTATCGATAGCCGAAGAGTCGACTACTTTGTACGAAGCGTCGGTCTTGGTCCTCCTTTCTCTATAAATGGAAGGGTATTTAGAAGGATTTCTCTCTTAGACTCTTTCTGATTAAGATTTCTGCCTTGCTTTCTTCTTCCAACTGACAAACCACGATGGCACCTAGGGCTTCCAAGGCAGTGAAGAAGGTTGTGGCTAGGAGCAGGAAGTCGGCTTCGTCTTCAATTGCCGCACCCCCCGTTCGTCTTTATGTTCATGTTGTCGTCGAAGGTAAGGACTGTGCGGAAGATTGGGTGCTCTGAAACCCTAAAAGATGCTGCTCTGCTGCATTGCTTCGTGCATAATCATTTTGATGCGAGCTTTTTAGATTACGTGGTCCGCATACACATCCTATGAGCCGCATGGAATATATTCCATGCCCAAGCCGCATAAGAGTTGTCTTTAAACGAGCCGCATGAACACTTCTGAATATCTTCTAACTGTTTTTATCATTTCTCATCACTTTTTTCCGTCTTTTGGTTCTTATAGTGTCTCCACCGAGTGCTGATATTGCAGTGGTAGAGGATCCGTCGCTCCCTGGCGTCAATCAGGGGCCTTCCTCTGTTAAGAAGGAGACAATGAAAGAAGAATCGGAGCCTGAGAGGGACGACGTCCTCCCCACTGTCGAGACTGCTGAGGGTGACACCACTGGGAATCCTGATTCTTCCATTCTGGACGAGGACCTTCCTCAGTTACATCCTTCATACGTAATGTGGTTGAAGGAGTTGTATACGTATTTTTGTAACTAGGGGTTTGAGGTGCCTTGTCTGTAATGAAGAACTTTCCTGTAACCGTGTGGATGTAACTAATTTCTGACTGAATGGAATATATATTTGCTTCACTCTTTTGCTTTGTAATAATCCTTTTATCGGGTCATTTTGCGTGGACCCTTTGTCCCTAACATACCCTGGTTTTGGATACGGACAATAAGTTTAAAAGAAAGGAACCAATCATACTGACTCAGAGGTGCTGAGGACATGGTGAGCATGAGGGTCTCTTTGACAAGGGGGGTACATAGAACAACTCAGAGGTAATAAGGACATGGAAGTTCTATGTAGGGGTGATTTATTTTTTTGGCAGAAATGGGACGACTCAGAGGTGATGAGGACATGGTCGTCTTGGAAATTTGTGGATCCGTTACCTTTGTTGTGCACTGGGAGTGCAGGTATTAGATCATGAGGGAGGATCTCTTGTAGGAAGAAAGTTCAGCGGTATGATTATACATGACTTTCTTTCAAAAGAGTGACCGGAATGTAAGTTTAGGGGTACCGATGGGCACATAACTCAACAATCCATGAATGTTGGAATCAAAGTGTAAGTTCAGAGGTACCAGCAGGTACGTGACTTAGAAATTTGGGATATCTTTATGGAAGAAGGGCATGAGTTCAGCGGTACACGCGGGTACATGACTCGAAAATCTGTGAATGTTGGAAAAAGTGTAAGTTCAGAGGTACCAGCAGGTACATGACTTGGGAATTTGGGATATGAGTTCAGCAGTACAAGAGGGTACGTGACTCGATAAGTTAGAAAATTAGGGGGTTGAGTTCAGTGGTACCAGCGGGCACATAACTCGAAACTCTGGAAAATGTTGTTTAAACATAGTATTTCTTCAGGAACTTGCCGTTGACGGGCAACATGAGCAAGTCTCCGTTCTGCTTGGCGAGGCGGTAAGCACCATTGGAGAACACGGCCTCGATGACAAATGGGCCTTCCCATTTTGGCTGGAACTTGCCGGTGGTCTTGTGAGTCATGACCATTGGTCTCCTGACTGCCAACACAAGATCGCCCACTTGGAATGTTCTGACTTTGACCTTTTTGTTGAAGGCTCCTGAGATGCGTGCTTGGTATAATTCGATCCTTTGCTGAGCTAGGAGGCATTTTTCATCTAAGGCCTCTAACTCTTGTAGTCGACGTCGGTAGTTATCATCCGTTGTCAATTGATAAGTGAGGGCGACTCGGAGTAAGGGAATCTGAGTCTCTAATGGGATAACTGCCTCACTCCCGTACACCAGAGAGAATGGTGTATTCCCGGTGGCTGTTCGAACCGTGGTGCAATAAGCCCATAAGCACTCGCCGAGCTTCTCGTTCCAGTCGCGTTTGTTGGAGGAGACAAATTTTTTGAGGAGTTTGATAATTGTTTTGTTGAATGCCTCTGCTAACCCGTTTGCTGCCGGGTTGTATGGTGTCGAAGCGACATTCTGAATGCGGTGTTTGTCGCAGAATCGGTAGAATACGTGGCTTATAAACTGCGGACCATTATCATGGATGATCCTTCGGGGCAGTCCAAAGCGGTAGATGACGTGGTGCTTCAGGAAGCTGATTACGTTCGAAGTCTTGACTTCGGCGAGTGGGACAGCTTCTGTCCACTTTGAGAAGTAATCAGTGATCGCAAGTATGAAGCGATGTCCTCGGGAGGAAGGTGGGGTGATTGGACCAATGATATCCATTCCCCATGCTTCGAATGGCCAGGACGCCACTGTCGGATGTAGAAATTCGGATGGTTGGTGAATGAAGTCTGCATGGACTTGGCAGGCCTTGCATTTTTGGGCATAATCTATTGCATCAGCCACCATCGTGGGCCAGTAGTAGCCCATCCAGCGAAGGCGGTCTTGCAGCTTAGGGCCAGGCTGATGGGCCCCGCAGACACCGTCATGAGCCTCTCGTACGGCTTCTTTGGCTTCTGCGTTCGACAAGCACCGAAGTAGTAATCCGTCGTAGGAGCGGCGATACAGCATTTTCGTCTCTGTATCGTAGAAGAATCTGAGAGAACGCCGTCTGATAGAAGTGGCCTCCTTCGGGTTCTCGGGCAGGATGTCGTAGACCATGAAGTCTATGAATGGTTGTCTCCAGTCTGGCGCTTCGTCGATCATCTGAGCAGAATAACTCGCCATGGCTTGAACGTTGTTCTTGGGGCAGACCAGCTCATGGCCGATTACATCGACCGAATGATGAGAGTGGTTTGGCACTGCTAGGGAAGCAGCCAGGCCTGCTAGGGCATCAGCTTCGATATTTTGGAGTCTGGGGACGTGTTCGATGAAGAATCCCTCGAATGATGAGATAATGTTGATCGCTATTTGGTGGTAGGGGATCATGTCTTCATGGCAGACTTCGTACGTCCCCCGAATCTGGTTGACGATTAATTGCGAATCGCCGTATGCTTCAAGGTATTCTACCCCCAGTTCTCTTGCGAGTTGGAGGCCAATGACCAAAGCGTTGTACTCGGCCACATTGTTAGAGCAGGGTTCCGTGAGAGAGTAGACGCGATTGATCATTAGCCCGGTAGGAGAGACCAATACTACTCCGACTCCGACGACGATGTTTCCCTTGGGTCCGGTTCTTGAAGCGCCATCGAAGAACATCCGCCATATGTTATCGTGGGTGGTTGTATTTGAATCGACGACCTCATCTGGGATTTCTTCGTATATTCTGGATGATTTCGATCCTGGATGGGCCGCCAAAAAGTCTGCCAGGGCTTGACCTTTGACAGCCTTCTGCGGGACGAAGATCATATGATAGGGGGACAGCAATATCGCCCATGTAGCGAGGCGGGAGCTGAGTGCCCCTGGTTTGGTCATGAGGACCCTGAGAGGGTTAATTCGTGAGATCACATGTATGGTTTGCCCCGTGACATAGTGCCGCGTCTTTTGAATGGCGAATACCAGGGCGAGGCATTCTTTCTCCACAGCGGTGTATCGGTGTTCGGGCCCGACCATCATTCGGCTGAGATAGTAAATAGCCTGCTTGTGGCCTGCGTCGTTGTTTTGTGCCAGCAGGGCACCGAGGGAGTGTTCCATTGCTCGTACATAGAGCAGGAATGGTTTTCCAGGGGCCGGGGCCACCAGGATTGGAGGATTTGATAAATATTCTTTGATGTCATCGAAAGCGAGCTGGCATTCCTCGTCCCATACGAATGAGACTCCCTTCTTCATGAGGTGGGTGAACGGTCAGCATCGCCCAGAGAGGTTAGAAATGAACCTCCTGATATAAGCTAGCCTCCCTTGGAGGCCTCTAAGTTCACGGAGATTTCTCGGGGGACCCATCTCCATGATTGCCCTCGTTTTCTCGGGGTCTACATGGATACCCCGTGCAGTGATGATGAAGCCCAAGAACTTCCCGCTGGATACGCCCAAGAACGATTTTGTAGGGTTCATCTTCAGATTGTGGGCTCGCATTAAGTTGAACACCGTTCTCAGGTCTTACAGATGATCTTCCTTACGACGACTCTTGACGGCGATGTCATCGACATAGCATTCCACTATCTTGCGCAAATGTTCTCTGAAAATGATACTCATGGCTCGCTGATATATAGCGCCAGTATTCTTTAGACCGAATGGCATGACTGTGTAGCAGTATGTGCCAATCGGGGTTCGGAATGAGGTGTGCTTTTCGTCGTCGGGAGACATCTTGATTTGATTGTACCCCGAGAATCCATCCATGAATGACATACGTTCAAAGCCGCATGTATTGTCGATCATGATGTCTGTGATAGGAAGGGGAAATTCATCTTTGGGGCATGCCTCGTTTAGGTTGCAGAAGTCGATGCAGATTCGAATCTTCCCATTCTTCTTGAGGACGGGTACTATATTGGCTACCCAATCAAGATGTTGCTCTTCACGAATGAAGCCGCTGGCTATTAGCTTGTTGACTTCGGCTTCGATCGCGTCCATGACGCCTGGGCGGAAGCGTCATTGTTGCTGCTTGACTGGCTTTGCATCTGGCCGTATATTGAGTTTGTGGAGTGCGACGTCAGGATTTAACCCCGGCATGTCTTCATAGCTCCAGGCGAACACATCAATGTATTCTCTGACAAGTTCTAACAGCGACTCTCGTTTTTCGTCAGTTAGGCTTTTACTGATAAAGATCGGTTTTGGAGCAGATTCGCTGCCGAGATCCACTTGTATGACCTCATCTTCAGTAGGAGGTTCTCTCAGTTCGAACCACTTTTCCTATTGTGCGTCTAATTGCTGGGCCCATGGCTCTAGCTCAAGGATTTCGGGGATGTCTTCGTCTTCCTCGTAAGCGTCGGTGAATGCCATGTTGACTGACATGACTTGTCTGAACACATCTACGATGCTGGTATCTGAGTCGGAAGTCGGTGATCCGGTTGAATGTGACTGCCAGTCGCATTCTTCATCTGAGCTTTTAGGGGTCGTAGTAGGCATTACATACCCTAAACCGCATCGGGTTTTGTTATAGTAGTTCCGTGGTTTGCCCGCCGGGGCTGGCGTCTTCAAAGGTAATCGTCGTCCAGTGCCGTAGTTCAGTCCTGGCGTTGTCTCTAGATCATACCCCTGTTTCTGCATGAGATATTTGGATTGAGGGCTATAGAGATACAGAGGCAGTCTTCCAGCATCTGACCCGAAGTCGACTTCTTCCATGGCGAGGGGATGCGGGTTGTTCGTCCGGCCGAAAATGATTGGGTGGTCCCCTCCCTCGACTATTCGATAAGCATCTTCTACTGGAGTAAGTTGGATAGCGGTGTACACATTTGTCACCTGTGTATATAGGTGAGTGCCTATACCGTATTCCATAGCATACATTGTACATAGCTTATTGAGCTCGGTGTAGTTCAAAGATAACCCTTTATTGATGAAGTAAGGTATCTTTTCTAGAGGGATTACATCATCTGCGGAGGGAGCGTCAGTGTGGGCAGCCACATACTTGGCTAGCTCTGGTTCTTCTTCGGCTACCCCCTGTGTGAATGAAGATTGAGAGGGCGTCCTAGTCAGCTTGATCTTCAGAGGTTCAACTGACGGAGCGGAGCGTGGGGTTGTCGGTAGACTAGCAACCCCCAGTCTGGCACTTGATGTGGAGCGAGGGGTGGCTGGTTCGCTTGAAGTGTCAGACCTCGCATCGGGGTGACGACCTTTTTTAGGCAGGCGTATCGTCAGAGGTCTATCGGAGGGATTGAGCTTCTCTGTTTGGGATTGACCGACTCTCGGCAATCTGATGGTAAGTGGCCCTGTCGTGGGTCTCGGTACCTGGCCGGACCTTGGCAGCCGGATTCTCAACTGCTCTTCCTGTGCCGAGAGGCTGATCGCGTCCTTACGCAGCGTGGCCGTAAGGGGTACGGAATTGCCTGGTTTACGAGCCTGGAGGTGGATTGTCAGAGGTTCTTTTGATCCCGTGGTTGCTTCAACATCAGTTTGTTTATTTCCTCCTTCAATGTGCCTCTTCGACTTTTCGTATAGGCAGGAGTCCGAGTAATAAGATTCGACCCCTTTGAAGGGATCGATGTCAGCAAATTCTGTCCTCACGAAGCCGTGCTTGTCGATATATTTGAAGCATTGGTGTAGCGTGGAAGGCACGATCATGTAATCGTGTATCCAAGGGCGCCCCAAAAGGATGTTGTATGAAGTGTCGGCATCTATGACGTAGCAAGTGACTTCTGATTGGAGATCGCCAATCTGACATTTCAGACGGATCTTTCCGATTGGGTAGCTCCTGCCCGAATTGAACCCGCTGATGGCGGTGTTTGTAGGGGTCAGGCGATGCATCGGGATACGAAGATGATGCAGTAGTCCTTTTGGAATAATGCTTATGGAAGACCCAGGGTCAATGTGCATCCGGTCCACCTTTATGTCGCCGATGTAGCCTGTGTAGTATAATGGGCGATCGTGTAGATTAGTCTTGATGAGCATGTCTTATGGAGTGAAGATGATATTGGGCATTGCTCCCGTACAGGCACTGTCTTGGAGGTCTGTGGGCTGATTTTCTCCCGTGAGGTTGACCTGAGCCAGGTACGCGTCGGCATTTTGAAGTGCATCGCTCAAAGCTGTGCGGACATCCTTCGAGAGCCTCAGGAGTTCATATAAGGACAATTTGGCCGGTATATTGGCCAATTGTGCCAAGATGTCGAAGTTGTAGGGCCTCTCCAGCCCCTGAGATGTTTCCTTTTGGAGAGATTTGTCGAAGCGAGTCTCCTTCGGCCTAGGCTTGTCGGTCGTCGAAGGCTGAGCCGGTCCCGGAGCATCCGTGGTAGTGGTCGGATGATCATCAGTCGAGTTTTCAGCCATAGGTTGAGATTGTGCTCCGGATCGAGTAACAACGGCCGTGACTTCCTCTTCATCTGCTGAGGTGGTGCGGCAGGATCTGACTTTTCCACTTTTCTTTTTAGAAGATGGAGTGGACTGAGTTACCTCGTAGACTAGGTCCGGATGGACCCACATGATTTTCCCTCGTGATGTGGTGAGGGGTACTAGACCAGCAGCTTGAGCAGGCGGGAGATTAACAATCTCCATCGTTGCCAGAGGGATGGGTATAACCCCGTCCTGGGTCTCTGTTGGAGGGAAGCTGCCGAATTATACGGACACCATATTGGCTGCCACGGTTACCTCCTCAAAATCGATGGCTAGAGCGTTCGAATCGATGAGGTTTTGGATATATCGTTTCAGTTGGTAGCAGTCGTGCGTAGCATGGTGGACGTAGCGGTGGTAATGGCAGAACTTTGGGTTCTCCAGATCAGCCGGCCGAGGCTCCCGTCTTGGTGGAGGAAGCTGAATCCTATCTCCTTGTATGAGCATGTCCAAGATAGGCTTGACGTGACCGTCTTCAAAAGAGTAAGTGATTTGAGGCCATTGTTTGTCCGCAGGTTGCGACTCAGGCTTCTGGGCTGTATCGGCCACCATAGCCTGCTTGCCTCTGTTGTCCCGATTGTTGGAGGGGCTACCCCCATTGTCGTTGGTGGTGCTGGGACGCTTGCCCTTGTTCTCTCCCTCTGAGATATGTAATCCCAGTTGGCGAGCCTTCTTTAATCGTTCTTCGGTACTTGTAGCACTAATGATAAAAGCCTTCCAGTCCTTGAATTGACTCTCGCCCATCCAGAGACTGATTGTTGGAAGTAGTCTCTTTTGGCAAATTTCGATCAAGGAAGAGTCTGGGTTGCCAGATGGTAACTTCATTACAGTTTGACGAAACCGCTCAATGTAATTCCTCGTCAGCTCTTTCTCTCCTTGAATGACGTCCATGAGGGTAGACATCGTGACGTCCTGCCCTACCTCATAGAACCTCTCCAAGAACAGGCGTTTGAAGCCAGCGAAGGAATGGATGCAATTGTCCGACAGGTTGCGGTACCAATCGAAGGCGACTCCTTCTAATGCCCCAATAAATAACCGTGTGAGGATAGCGTCATCATGGGGCAGATGGTCGGTAGTGACCTCAAAGTAAGTGATGTACCGACTTGCTGAAGTCTTGCCATCACATGGGTTGATATTGAACGGCTTATATCTTGGTGGAAAGGGAACATCCCTCCATTCAGCAGGATATGGTTGCCGTATCCTGAGGTCTTGAGAGTTTTCTCGGGCATGAAACATTGCTCGGAGCTCCTGAACCTCTCTTCTTACTTCTCGGGCCTCATCTGTCGCGGTAGGGGCCGTTATCTCGGGAGGATTGTTGCCCGGGTTCGGTGCCGCTGAATTTGAATCTACGTTGATTACGGGACCCGTGCTTGTCTGGCCAGGTGTCACCCCCTGCAGATTAGGAAGCGCCGCTTTGATCTCGTCTACAGACTTGACCAAGGCGTGCAATATGGCCTCCAAAGTGTCGATGTGCTGGCGATCATCGAAACCGCCTTGATTGCTGTCTGTCATGAACACCGTCTTCACACGAGGAGTGACGGAAGGAGTGGTGGAGGATGTACCCTCCGAGTCGTACCCATGCATCGAGAAATCATCAGGATATGTAGGGATGTTCTCTTCAGGTTCGGACTCGGAAGGAACACTACCCCCAGCTTCGGAGCTTGCTTCGTCTAGGATGTCCTTGGGGACGTCGGTATCTGTTGTATCTGTCGGAGGATTTGCTTCCTCCAGTCCGTATTCCTGGAATGTCGGATTGTCGTGGATGTTTGGAGGAGTGCTACCCCCAGTTCCGACGACCCCCAATGTTGCAGATGACGAACTTCCTACTGCAGCAGTTTTTGTCTTCGAACGGGTGTGTTGAAATACTCCAGTGGAGGATAACCCTTTAGACGACGGTTTCTTAGCTGCAGTAGTTGACACCTTTGGGCTGGAGATGCTCGTTTTCTTCCCTCTTCCCTTGGCGAGAACTTTCTGCGCGGACTTGCAGGAGACAACAGGAGGTGCCTCGTCTTCTGAGCTCGGGTGATGTAGTCTTTGGAAGACGGATGGCCGGTCTTCCATCACCGCCGCGTTGCTGCAACAGCAGTTGACGATGATCTGGGTGCATTGATGTCCGTGTGAGAGCTCTTTACACCCCAAAGCTCCTTCTCTTTCTTTGTGTTTGTGGAGGATAACCTCACGCAGGTCAGAGGAACCACTTTATCTGTTTGCCGCCGGGGGCTGGACTTGAGTGGTTTTATATAACTTTCCATCAGAGGCCCGCGTGATAATCAGCGGGACGCCCCGATAGTCAGAGGTTGGGGCAGTCGTCTGGACTTGATGAGCCCGCGCTGCCCTAGACTTCCTCCTTTTAGCACTTGTGGGTGCGTAATAGGAGGAGTCTAAGTCGAATACCACAGAGTCTGGATTATCATCCAGAGAATGATCAGAGTCAGGACCGCATAAAAGCCGGTCGAAGACTGATCGAGAGAAGCGTGGGACGGATGCTATGCGGCTAGCATTCTGTACCGTACAGGCTGTCTGCATGCGGCTGTCTTTTGTTGTAGGATGAGTCTTTATGCGGCTAGGAGTCACGACCGTGCAGGCTAACCGCATGCGGTTGGCATCTGTGGCCGCATGGGTTTTCTGCAAGCGATTGACTTTAATAGCCGCATGAGTCTCATCCGTGCGGTTGGCAACTGTAGCCGCATAAGTTATGCGGCTGACAGATGTGGCCGCATGAGTTTTCTTTATGCGGTCGGCGGTTGTAGCCGCATGGGCTTTCTTCCTGCGGCTAATACTCTTCTGCGGCTCGGATCGCGTAGAGTTCCTCTTTGTCCCTGCAAGTCCAGCATCATAGTGTTTTCTTCTGCCGGACTTGGGGACAGCAGAGTTGTCTACGGTCTGAAGTGGGGCCGCAGGGGAGTCTTTCTCGCCATCTTGAGCAATAGAGAGCACCCCATCAAGGGCTTGCAGAGGTGCAAATGATTTTGGCCTCCACTCTTGGCGAGCCTTTATGGTGCGGGTGCGCTTCTAGACCGGGCCAGTGCTACCTTCAGAGAGCATCTCTTCGAACGCCTGTTGGTCGAAGCGTACGACCATCTTCTGTTGTATAGAGCCAAGTTTGGATGCGTCCGATTGCGTCACCAACTCCTCAGCCGTGGAGAAGTTAGTCCCCAGCAGAGTCGCCATCGTGTTTGCCATTGATTGTAAAAGTACAGAACAATTATCGAAGGACTGAACTTAGACTCACAATACAAACTCGCTCGTACAAAGAAAGCCTAGGGACGAAAACCTAGGTACAGCAGTCTAAGTACGATTGTTTATTTTAGATTCTGGGGGGTGACGATAGAGGCTCGGGAAAGCGACGGCCGCTCTGCCTTACTCCTTGGACGATCGGTACGCAGCCTTGACTCGGGGAAGATCTGCTTGGTCGTTGACGAAGAAATGCCTTCTTGCTCTCTCTGAATGCTCTTCTGGCTTCTCTCTCTCTGTGTATATTCTCTTTCTGACTATGGGGGAAGTCTCTCTGTGTATACGTATTCTTCTCTTGTTTTTTTTTTTGTATATCTTTCTATATATTACAAGGGAATGGCACCTTGCTATTTATAATAGTGGGATGTGATCACTAGGGTTGCCAATGATTAGCTCTTGGAGATGGCGACGGCCTGGGGATTGATCAATCCAGGCCGTTCGTTTCTGATTGTGACGAATCAGAACCATTAAGGGTAGATTACACCAAATCCCCATTAGCAATTAATGCTGATTGGCATAAATCTTTCTTATAATGATTCTCTAATATCTGCGAATAAATCAAATTTATTCTCCTGCCACGTGCCCCAGATCATTGGGATTCGACCCGATCTTGGATTGCCATAAATCTGGGAGATTGATCGGCTGAGGACACGTGTCCTGAGAGCCAATGGTGAGACTGGAACCGCATGCAGATTGGGCCGCATGAGATTTGGGCCGCATGAATTTTGGGCCGCATAAGACTTGGGACACGTGTCAGGGCTGTCTGGGCAGTGGCCCCCTCCTTCAGACTTCTGAACTATATGATGAGCCGCATGAACCGCATAGTGGTGTGTCTGCTTGAGCCGCATGGGCATGATCTTCTTGAGTCGCATAGGGACAGCTTCACTTTGAACCGCATGGGAAGTCTTCACTTCGAGCCGCATAAGCACACCCACGTGGCAGGGCCACGTGGCATTTTGTTGCTCTCGGGGGATCGTGTCAGAGATTTCTTTCTCTTCTCTAGAGATTCATCATCATGACAGAGTCATAATTACCTGCTTTGGTGTCAGGTCTGTCAACTTTTCAGAGGGGTCAGCCGTCAAAGCAATTAATGCAGCATGGATCGGAGGGGAGCACTGTTACGCCATATGTCTTCTGAGCTGCATGGAATGCCTCCGGGCGCATAGCTCCTTATGCCGCATGACTCCCTGAGCCGCATGCGTTTTCTGAGCCGCATGGGTCTTTCTTGGCCGCATGAGTCAATTTCTTTAGTATTTTCCATGCTTCTATACCGTACGGGGACCTTCTTTACACCCGTAGGGGAGATAGGGCTTGCTCTCCACGAGATGCATGCCGTCTCCAAGCTGCCTTGGGGAAATGAAGTCTTTGAGGTGTATACCCCGACGAACGAAGAGTTCGAGGATTTGGAGGAGAGGTTCCCGGGCTTTGTTGTCGTCTACCGGGAACTGCTGTGTCATCACAGCACGTGCCAGCAGCTGTCGAAGAAAAAGAACGACAGCTCGGAAGGGAACCTTCCTCACACAAAGGCTTGGCTCACTTATCTTTTTAAGCTCGGTGCCTCAGGACGGGTTTCTCCCCGAAGTCCTCGCACTCGGGAGGAGGTACAGGACCAAGTATCGACCGCCAAGAGGGTAAGAACCGTCGGCGACAGATTTGGGAATCAATTTGACTCTTTTGCTTATTTTTATTGTCATTACCACATATCTAGTTTGAGGGTATTTTTGTCATTTTTGAATTATTTGAATTTAATATATTGTATTAGGAATTTAAAATGATTAATTAGAATGGTATGATTTAAATACTAGTTAATTGATTGCCATGTGGTTTAGGTTAGTCTAACCTAGATTGGACCTAACCTAGATTAGTCATAGTTAGTCTAGTTAGCCACATTGAGTTTAGTTAGCATTGGTTAAATGGGTTTAAGTCATGGTTAGCTAGGTTGAGTGGTTTGCAACTTGACTAGGAAGGAGCCCTAGATTCTAGGCCATTCATTAGACTTGATACATTGATAGCCCTTGGATGCACCCCCTAAAAACCCTAACCCTAACTCTTGGCCGGCCAAGGACCCCCCCCCCCCCCCTACCTATAAAGTATCTCTATTGGAAGTTGTGCCTCTTTTCACTATTCCATCATTTTCCTAAGAACAAGGTTAGCCTTCACTTTTATTTCTTCATAGTTTAATCATTAGTGCTCCATTTTTATTGAGATTTCTTCCATAGTATTCTAAATACTGTTCTCCTACTGTTGGTGGAGTCAAATCTCAGGTTTGACACAATTTGGAGACTTTGAGTGGCTTTTGGAGATCTCTTTTGAAGGGGCTTTTTGTTGTGAAGAACACACCTAGGTAAAACTATATTCCTCTATTGAAATTAGGGTTTTTTTGCACAAACACCAAGCCCTAGGTGTCCTTGTACTGTAGGAATAGAATTTGTACCATTTTGTGTCCTGTACGTGTCCGTATCGGACACGTATCAGTTGAGAATGCAGGTGTTCGACGAAATGCCACAGTGGACATTTCGATCGAGATTTTGAATTGTGTTTGAATAGGAATTAGTGTTTTGGTGTCGCCTAACAGTATCTAGGTGACTGAGCGTGTCTCATGTTGGTTTTGTGTCGTGTCGCACTCGTGCACACGCGCGCGCGCGCAGCGTGCTGCGTCCCCTGCTACCACCGTGCTCGTGCTCAGTGCACAGAGCACGTGGACATGTGTGTTTGGACATGAAGTGAGGGGCAATGACTATCGTGTCATCGCCGAAGTTTTGTGTCCAACGGATGCGTGTCGAGTACGTTTGGACACATGCACTGGTCACACGAATTCGTGCCAGTCTCGTGCGTGAGTGTTGAGTAGATTTTGGACACGTTGTGTCCTGTTTTAGGACACCATTTTGGGTAATGTGACACCTACTGATAACCACTAATAACTACCTACCTAATGTTCATCAATGATTTGTGAAATCGAATGTGGAATGGGGAATTTCCAGTCGACTGATACTCAGGTATCAGTGAGTATCACTGTTCTTCTTTTTCCTGTTCTTATGATTAATAATATGGTTAAGTCATATTTAATTGCTAATTTATATCCTAACATATTCACTAATCTCTGTTAGTTAATTTTATATGCTAGGATAGGTCTTTGATCATTAAATGGAATATTGTTATGAGTTGGGTTTCGAAATGTTGAACTTGCATTTGTTTCAAACTGTCAATTCCTGAGACACAGGGAATTAGAATTTATAGATCTATTGAATGATTTTTCCTATCTAGATGTCACTAAGTAACCTGAGATTGATTAGGGATGAACTAAGAAACCATTGTGTATTGTTGGGCTTACATACATGCGTGTGTGGAATGATTTACATGTTGAATTGAAAGGGTGATGGGGTTGTTCACTGTGAATTGGTTTCCTTTTCCATTTTTAACTGTTAATTGATTTCCTTCCTTTAACTGCAATCGAATGAGCCTTGAATGTGAATTCTCATTTCAATTGATATTGATTCATTCCTTCATTTAGCTAATTCCTATACTTGTTCACTGTCACCTGAGAATTCTTGCATTCCTGAGAACACTGAGTATTCTCAGTTTTTAAGTTGAATGGGACTGTTTTGATATTCTTCTATGTTCATTAGTTCGACTGATTTTATTCTATTTAGATGCTGAAATTTATAGCACTTTAACACACATTTCCTGCACACATGTTTACTATTAACACACACAAATGTTTGACACCCACACACACTGGAACACACTCTAACACACTGAAATTAACAGACACCATCACATTGATTCCTAGGAATTGTTCCAGCTGCCATACACAACAGCACGCACACATTGCCTCCTCTCATACACACACACTGTTTTCTGATTTCCCTTCACTGTATACTCACACACACACATGGAATGATTTACCTGTGACACTTGCTAACCCCCTGTCAGCACATATATTTCCTGTGAAGTTCTTTAACATACACACACATTGTAGCAGCACACACTCTATTTCCTGGATAGCACACACCCTCACACAATCTCATGTGACTAAGGCCACACATTGCTTGCTACACAACCCCACAGTCACATATTTCACTCACACATTCCATATTTCCTGCAACACTCTATGTTTCCTATGAGCACATCACACACACATTGTATGATTGACACTCTCACACACACACATGCTCACATGTGCACTAACACCAATGCCTATAGATTATTTAGGTGCCTAATCTAATGTGAATGTGAGAATGGTAGAGTAGGATATATGGGAATTTCAATGTGTAATAGCTAAATGTGTTAGGCATATTTCTATTGTATATATATATATTATTATATATATATATATATATATATATATAGATATATATATAGGCATATATATTATATATATCTAATATATATATATATATATATCTATTATATATATATATTATATCATATATATATAATATATATATATATAGGCATATATAATATATATATAGATTTTATAGCATATATATATATATATATATATATATATAGATCTATATAATATATATAATATATATCTATATATATATATATATCTATATATTATATATATATATATAATATATCTATAATATATAGATATATATATTATATATATATATATAGCATATATAATATTATATATATTTTTTTTTTATATAGGCATATATATAGGCATATATATATATATATATCTATAATATATATATTATATATATATATATATCTATATATATATATAATATATATTCTATATCTATATATTTTTTATATAGGCATATATATAGCATATATCTATATAATATATATATATATAGATATATATATATATATATATATATATATATATATAGTATATATATATATATATTATTATATAGGCATATATATATATTATATATATATATATAATATTAAATATATATATATTATATATATATATGCCTATATAATAATATAGGCATATATATAGGCATATATATATTATAGGCATATATATATAGGCATATAATATATATATATCTATATCTATATATATATATATATATATATATCTATATATATATATATCTTATATATATATATCTATATATATATTATATAATATCTAGATATATATATATATATATATTATATATATTATTATATATATATATATATATAATATGCCTATTTCTATTGTGTGTATTATATATATATATATATATATATATATATATATATAATATATATTCATATATTCATATATGTGAATAGTGATATATATCTATATATTAATTGGCCTATAGTGTTATAGTTGTTTTTAGCTCATGGCCTATGGTGTCGTTTGCCTAGTGAGAGTCTAGTTAGACTTGTTTAGTCTTGATTAGACCTAGTTAGACTAGCATAGGCTAATTTGACTAGTTTAGACTTGGTTAGCCCTAGTTGACCTAGTTTGACTTCTAGGGTTGACCAAAGTTGACCAAGAGTTGACTTGGGTCTAGATTGACCTAGAATCATGTAGAATGCATAGTAGAACTTCATGTTACCATTTTGGACTTGTTGTGACTTGTGTTGTTCTGATTAGGAGCCAGACACCTCTCCTCGGACAGTACTTTTCATCCGGACACTCAGATAGCAGGCGAGTACATTCTCTGATCATTTCATATCCTGTTAGAATTATTTTTCTGCTTTAGATTACTTACTTGATGCTGTCACATTGGTCACACGGATTAGTACTATATGGATCCTTTCTTGAGATGTTACCCCCCTCAGGGAGCATCGGATACTACATGTTCTGTGTGTTTCACTTACATTGAGTATCACTATGCTTCATAGTTCATTGATCACTTGTAACATGTACTCTCATGATCACAGAGTCTTCCATGAATCACCCATTTATGGGCCTACCATGTATCACCCCTTGTGGGCCATTGCATGGATCGTAACATAACCTGGCTGGATCCTTGTGTATTGACTGGGGGTACGGGGGCGTAGAAGTAGGCATGTGAATAATACCCAAGTAATATCTCATCTGATCACCTCCGTAGTGTCTCATTAGAATCTTCTATGCCATTCACATGTCTATCTTATACTCTGACTCACTAGCCACTGTTAGTTCTCTATTTACAGTATATATATTTCTATTACAGCTATCTCTTTTACATTCTGTACTTTCTTTTAGTCTCCTGTATCTTACTCTACTGCATGTTTATATTTCTAACCTGCTATGATCTGTTGAGATGTATTGTGCTCGTTCTTGTCCTGGCTGGACCTGTTGAAAAATATTACAGAGGACGAGGAGGAGGCCTGTGTGGATACCTTCTACGGGACAGCCCTAGAGGACACTTGTGACCCGGACTGCCAGCCGGATCCCTTAGCTATAGAGACTGAGGCTCCCTAGTCTAGGTTTTACTATTTCTGTCATTTGACATCTGGATTGTATATATTCTTTCATATTCAGTAGTTGAGACTTGTATTTCTAGATGTTTGCTGAGATGTTATCTTAGATACTTAGACATTTCTGATCATCTGTATTTCATTGAGTTCTATATCATATCGTGCTTCTTCTTTCTTAGTTGTGATTGAGTTTACATTCTGCTATGTCACCCCCATTTGGGGAAGATAACTGTTTAGCCTTATACTGTTAGATGCATGAGACCTAGGACTAGCGTTCTACCGCCGACGCTACGGCATAGGCTGGACGTACCCACGTCTCGTGCCCTTACTCTAGGGTGCAGGGTCGTGACACATTTTTAGTGGTGGCCCATGCAGGTCCAGACTGGAAGTGTAGTGGTATTCGAACCAGAGTATCACTACAGCCTGTAGTAGGATATAGGATATTAGTTTTCAAGGTACTCAATCACATTAGGAAAAACTCTATTTCTGCCATCTAAATCCTTACTCTCAATTGATTTCTTTTGAATTTTAACAGTCCGCCTTTGTTATATCGCTTCTTTTTCAGCAATTGATACCCTTGTTTGGTCTGTCTTCAGGATGGTGGAGATGCGGTCACAGTGTACCATTCATGGGGATACTGTAAGGAGATTGCTATCTCTCAGCCAGTCCAGCAGGGTCAAGAGACTGCAGCTCCTGCCACCTCTGCTCGTATTGGGACTTCAGCAGCAGCAGCAGGGGGTATGCCTCCACCAGCTCGGAGGCAGGACCCAGTCATCCCAGAGGTGCCTTTCCAGCAGCCGCCGCCTACAGGATACGTGGACGTGGCACAGATGTTCGCCTACTTTTAGCAGTTTATGGAGGTACAGCAGACCCGGCAGGCCAGGAGCATGGAGTTGGCCCTTACGACAGTCGCAGCTCGACCAGCAGTCCAGCAGCCGAGGACACCTGGGATAGAGCAGTTCCAGAAGATGAGCCCCAAAGACTTTCTGGGGTCGGAGGGGATTTTATATGCTGACGAGTGGATCGAGCATATAGAGGAGATCTTCCGCCTGGCCCGGATACCGGCAGATCTCCAGATAGAGGCAGCAGCTAGCCGGATGCGAGATCTTACTCGCACCTGGTATCAGTCAGACCCCAGGGTGGGGGTAGCTGGACAGACCTGGGAGGAGTTCAAGGGCTTCTTCAAGAAGAAGTTCTTTCCAGATGCTGCGCTCCGAGCCTTGGAGTCGCAGTTTGAGAGCTTAGTTCAAGGGAGCCTGTCAGTAGAGGAGTACGCTGGGGAGTTCGACCGTCTCGACAGATTCGTAGAGGGCTTGAGCGAGACGGCGAAGGCCCAGAGGTTCCGAAAGGGTCTGGTCAAGGAATTCAAGTCCTTGACCAAGGGCAACAGGGATGCCACTTTTGAGGATATTTTGACGGGAGCTTTATTGGCTGAGGACGATCTTGAGCTGAGGCTCAAGAGGGGGCGAGACCCTGTTGGGGGCAGCAGCAGCGGAGGCCAGGCTAAGTGGCCTCACTTTCAGCACCAGCAGCCGAGGCAGTTCTAGCAGCAGCCATTCCAGCAGAGACAGCAGCAGCAGCCGAGACAGCACCAGCAAGGCCAGAGACAGATTATCAGCTATGCTTATTACAAGAAGCCAGGGCACGGGTGGAACGAGTGTAGGAAGAGACTGGACAGGTGCCTGGTATGTGGTTCAGTAGACCACCAGATGAGGGAGTGTCTCGTAGCACGAGCAGCTCAGGGAGGAGGAGCCAGGGCTCCAGCAGGCCAGCAGAGGGGACCAGCCCTGCCGACACAGCACCAGAGGTTCGTTCAGCACCAGTAGCAGGCCAGAGGAGGCCAGCAGGGGCGAGCTTTCGCCATGGCGGCCGAGGATACAGAGGTGATAGGAGAGCTGATCGCAGGTTCGGTTCTTCTCGACTCTAGTCCAGCTTTTACATTATTCGATTCTGGTGCTTCGCATAGTTTCGTATCAGTATTATTTACGATTAGACACGGTGTCATAGCTGAATCATTGCCTAGGACTTACAAGATCATGGCTGGGGGTGGCATTATCCTCGTGAGTGATGTTTGTAAGGGTCGGAGTGTTGTTTTGGGAGGCCGTGAGTTGGAGGTAAGCCTGCTCGTAATGCCATTGCCGAACTACGATATAGTACTCAGTATGGATTGGTTGAGCAGGCACCACGCTAGCATTGATTGCAGAGGGGGTAGAGTTCTCTTCAGAGTGCCGGGGGAGCCAGAGTTCGAGTACTCTAGACGTCAGGCGGAGCAGAGCAGCGATGTTTTCTGCGGAGTCTCGGTTGAGGATCAGACGATTCCACACCCCTTGATAGCAGAGTATATGGATGTTTTTCCAGAGGAGTTGCCTGGATTGCCACCAGACAGAGACATTGAGTTCTCGATAGACTTGGTTCCAGGAGTGGAACCCATCTCTCAGCACGTCTATCGAGTGAACAACAGTGAGTTGGTGGAGCTGAAGAAGCAGGTGGATGAGCTGCAGGACAAGGGCTTCATCCGTTCGAGTTCGTCGCCATGGGGTGCACCAGTATTGTTTGTGCCGAAGAAGGATGGGTCAGTACGGATGTGTATTGACTACAGGGCACTCAATAACCTAACGATCAAGAACAGATACCCACTGCCGCGGATCGATGATCTCTTTGATCAGTTGAGCGGAGCTCGGGTGTTCTCCAAGATTGATTTGAGGTCAGGTTCTCACCAGGTAAAGGTGAAGGGGGAGGATATTCCCAAGATCGCTTTCAGGACGCGGTACGGGCAGTTTGAGTTTTTGGTTATGTTGTTTGGGCTAACCAATGTACCAGCAGTATTTATGAACCTAATGAACAAGGTGTTCCACCAGTACTTGGACAAGTTCGTGGTGGTGTTCATTGACGACATCTTGGTATATTCTAAGACTGAGGAGGAGCACGAGGAGCACTTGAGAGTAGTGCTGGAGACTCTCAGGAAGGAGCAGCTTTATAGGAAGCTCTCCAAGTGTGAGTTCTTCTTGGACCGGGTTAACTTTTTGGGGCATGTGGTGACTGGAGATGGGATCTCAGTTGACCCCAAGAAGATCGTAGCAGTTGAGGCATGGGCAGCACCGACTACAGTGGCAGAGATCAGGAGTTTCCTGGGGCTGGCAGAATATTATAGGAGATTTGTGCAGGATTTCTTCCGAGTTGCAGAGCCGTTGACTCAGTTGACCCGGAAGGATGCTGAGTTGTTTGGTCAGAGGAGTGTCAGGCAGCTTTTGATGAGTTAAAGAAGCGGCTTACGACAGCTCCGATTCTGACATTGCCTTCAGGATCAGGATGGATTCACTATTTATAGTAATGCTTCAGGGAAGGGGCTGGGATTGTGTCTTGCAGCAGCATAGGAAGGTGAATTGCCTATGCTTCCAGGTAATTACGTCCCCATGAGAAGAACTACCCTACCCATGACCTGGAGCTGGCAGGCAGGTAATTTTTCTTGAAGTTGTGGAAGCACTATCTGTATGGAGAGAGGGTGGAGATTTTCACAGATCACAAGAGCTTGAAGTATGTGTTTACACAGAAAGAGCTCAACATAGAGCAGCGCAGATGGCTAGAGTTGATGAAGGACTTAATATCTTGCTTCAGTATCACACAGGGAAGGCTAACGTGGTTGCCGATGCCTTGAGTAGGTATCCGACAGCCATGTGTTTGACTATGGACCGTCACTTGCTTGCTGAGTTGGAGAGCCTGGGGATTGAGGTGATCGTGCCCGGAGTTCAGATGCAGATGTGGGGTCTGCAGATTCAGTCAGACTTGGTGGAGAGGATCAAGTCGACACAGTTTGGGGACGTTGATCTGCGGTATCTCAGAGAGCAGGTTCGTACAGGATTGGTGGATGAAGAGTTTTCTCTTGCAGAGGATGGTGCCTTGCGGCACGGTTCCAGGTTATGTGCGCCCAGCGGAGATCTCAGGAAGCAGGTTTTGCAGGAGGCCCACAGATCTCAGTACTCTGTACACCCTGGTGCCAACAAGATGTACCGAGATCTGAGAGAGCATGTTTGGTGGTACAAAATGAAGCGGGAGGTAGCTCGCTTCGTAGCTAGGTGCTTGGTATGTCAGTAGGTCAAGGCAGAGAGGCAGAGGCCCGGTAGATTATTGCAGCCATTGCCCATTCCAGAGTGGAAGTGGGAGCATATCACTATGGATTTCGTATCTGGATTGCCGCGTACACCAGGAGGGAAAGACGCAATTTGGGTCATCGTTGACAGGTTGACCAAATCAGCCCACTTCTTGCCATTCAAGGTGGGTACGTCTACAGAGAGGCTTGCGGAGATGTACATGCGGCAGATAGTCAGGATTTACGGGGTTCCGGTCAGTATCGTCTCGGATCGAGATAGTCGCTTTACTTCTCATTTCTGGAGGAGTCTGCAGACTAGTTTGGGCACTCAGCTCAAGTTTAGTACTGTATACCACCCCCAGACGGACGGACAGTCAGAGAGGACTATTCAGACGCTCGAGGATATGCTGCGGACGTACGTCTTGGACTTTGGAGGTTCCTGGGAGGATCATCTATATTTGGTGGAGTTTGCTTACAACAACAGTTTTCAGGCCAGCATTGAGATGTCACCTTTCGAGGCTCTGTACGGGCGTAGGTGTCGTACACCCTTATCTTGGGATGATGTGGGTGAGCGAGCTTTACTGGGACCAGAGATGGTTGTTGACACAGCCGAGAAGGTGAAGCTCATCAGGGACAGACTTTGTGTGGCGCAGGACAGACATCGGCACTGGGCCGATAGCCACCGGAGGCCGTTGGAGTATGAGGTACAGATTAGAGTAGGATTAGATTTAGGTTTATTTGTTGTGTTTTATTGATCATGTTTGTTTATCATAGTTAATTTGAGACCTTGTTTGTGTTTAGGTCGGAGACATGGTTTTTCTGCAGATATCTCCGACTCATGGTACGATACGTTTTGGTGGAGGTGGGAAGCTTAGCCCGCACTTCATCGGCCCTTTCGTTATCAACGGGAGAGTCGGTGACGTGGCCTACAGGCTAGACTTGCCACCTGCACTAATGGATGTCCACAACGTATTCCATGTATCACAGTTGAGACGTTACGTGGCTGACCCTAGCCATATGCTCGATCATTCGGAGATTGAGGTTGGACCTACTCTCAGTTATCCAGAGCAGCATATGGAGATTCTGGATCGCCGAGAGAAGGTGCTGAGAAACCAGGTGATACTTTGGTTCGTGTCGCATGGAGGCATCATTCTCTAGGAGAGTCTACCTGGGAGCGGGGGGATGAGATGCGCGAGCGATACCCATATTTGTTTGCACCGTGAGGTATGATCGTCTATCCTTCTCATTATTAGTTTCGCCTTTCAATTTCGAGGACGAAATTTTTTTTAAGGAGGGTAGATTTATTACTACCACATATCTAGTTTGAGGGTATTTTTGTTATTTTTGAATTATTTGAATTTAATATATTTTATTAGGAATTTAAAATGATTAATTAGAATGGTATGACTTAAATACTAGTTAATTGATTGCCATGTGGTTTAGGTTAGTCTAACCTAGATTGGACCTAACCTAGATAGTCATAGCTAGTCTAGTTAGCCACATTGAGTTTAGTTAGCATTGGTTAAATGGGTTTAAGTCATGGTTAGCTAGGTTGAGTGGTTTGCAACTTGACTAGGAAGGAGCCCTAGATTCTAGGCCATTCATTAGACTTGATACATTGATAGCCCTTGGATGCACCCCCTAAAAACCCTAAGCCTAACTCTTGGCCGGCCAAGGACCCCCCTGCCTATAAAGTATCTATATTGGAAGTTGTGCCTCTTTTCACTATTCCATCATTTTCCTAAGAACAAGGTTAGCCTTCACTTTTATATCTTCATAGTTTAATCATTAGTACTCCATTTATATTGAGATTTCTTCCATAGTATTCTAAATATTGTTCTCCTACTGTTGGTGGAGTCAAATCTCAGGTTTGACACAATTTGGAGACTTTGAGTGGCTTTTGGAGATCTCTTTTGAAGGGGCTTTTTGTTGTGAAGAACACACCTAGGTAAAACTCTATTCCTCCATTGAAATTAGGGTTTCTTTGCATAAACACCAAGCCCTAGGTGTCCTTGTACTGTAGGAATAGGATTTGCACCATTTCGTGTCGTGTACATGTCCGTATCGGACACGTATCAGTTGAAAACGCAGGTGTTCGATGAAATGCCACAGTAGGCATTTCGATCGAGATTTTGAATTGTGTTTGAATAGGAATTAGTGTTTTGGTGTCGCCTAACAGTATCTGGGTGACTGAGCATGTCTTGTGTTGGTTTTGTGTCGTGTCGCACTCGTGCACACGTGCCGTGCGCGCAGCAGTGCTGCGTCCCCTGCTACCAGCGTGCTCGTACTCAGTCCACAGAGCACGTAGACATGTGTGTTTCGACATGAAGTGAGGGGCAATGACTGTCGTGTCATCCCCAAAGTTTCGTGTCCAACGGATGCATGTCGAGTGCGTTTGGACACGTACACTGGTCACACGAATTCGTGCCAGTCTCGTGCGTGAGTGTTGAGTGGATTTTGGACACGTTGTGTCCTGTTTTAGGACACCATTTTGGGTAATGTGACACCTACTGATAACCACTAATAACTACCTACCTAATGTTCATCAATGAATTGTGAAATCGAATGTGGAATGGGGAATTTCCAGTCGACTGATACTCAGGTATCAGTGAGTATCACTTGTTCTTCTTTTTCCTGTTCTTTGATTAATAATATGGTTAAGTCATGTTTTAGATTGCTAATTTATATCCTAATATATTCACTAATCTCTGTTAGTTAATTTTACATGCTAGGATAGGTCTTTGATCATTAAATAGAATATTGTTATGAGTTGGGTTTCGAAATGTTGAACTTGTATTTGTTTCAAACTGTCAATTCCTGAGACACAGGGAATGAGAATTTATAGATCCATTGAATGATTTTTCCTATCTAGATGTCACTAAGTAACCTGAGATTGATTAGGGATGAACTAAGAAACCATTGTGTATTGTTGGGCTTACATACATGCGTATATGGAATGATTTACATGTTGAATTGAAAGGGTGATGGGGTTGTTCACTGTGAATTGGTTTCCTTTTCCATTTTTAACTGTTAATTGATTTCCTTCCTTTAACTGCAATCGAATGAGCCTTGAATGTGAATTCCCATTTCAATTGATATTGATTCATTCCTTCATTTAGCTAATTCCTATACTTGTTCACTGTCACCTGAGAATTCTTGCATTCCTGAGAACACTGAGTATTCTCAGTTTTTAAGTTGAATGGGACTGTTTTGATATTCTTTCATGTTCATTAGTTCGACTGATTTCATTCTATTTAGATGCTAAAATTTGTAGCACTTTAACACACATTTCCTGCACACATGTTTACTATTAACACACACAAATGTTTGACACCCACACACACTGGAACACACTCTAACACACTGAAATTAACAGACACCATCACAATGATTCCTGGGAATTATTCCAGCTGCCATACACAGCAGCACACACACATTGCCTCCTCTCATATACACACACTGTTTTCTGATTTTCCTTCACTGTATACTCACATACACACATGGAATGATTTACCTGTGATACTTGCTAACCCTCTGTCAGCACATATATTTCCTGTGAAGTTCTTTAACATACACACACACATTGTAGCAGCACACACTCTATTTTCCTGGATAGCACACACCCTCACACAATCTCATGTGACTAAGGCACACACATTGCTTGCTGTACACAACCCCACAGTCACATATTTCACTCACACACATTCCACATTTCCTGCAACACTCTATGTTTCCTATGAGCACATCACACACACACACACTGTATGATTGACACTCTCACACACACACATGCTCACATGTGCACTAACACCAATGCCTATAGCTATATATTAGGTGCCTAATCTAATGTGAATGTGAGAATGGTAGAGTAGGATATATAGGAATTTCAATATGTGTAATAGCTAAATGTGTTAGGCATATTTCTATTGTATATGTAGATATATATATATTTTTTATTGTATATGTAGATATATATATTTTATTTTTTTTATTGTATATGTGTTAGGCATATTTCTATTGTATATATATATATATATATATATCTAAATGTGTTAGGCATATATATATATATATATATATATATATATATTTCTAAATGTGTTAGGCATATATATATATATATATATATATATATATATATATATATATATATATATATATATATATATATATATATATGCCTAACACATTTAGAAATATATATATATATATATATATATATATATATATATATATATTATATATATATATATATATATTCATATATTCATATATGTGAATAGTGATATATCTATATATGGTAATTGGCCTATAGTGTTATAGTTGTTTTTAGCTCATGGCCTATGGTGTGTCTGTTTGCCTAGTGAGAGTCTAGTTAGACTTGTTTAGTCTTGATTAGACCTAGTTAGACTAGCATAGGCTAATTTGACTAGTTTAGACTTGGTTAGCCCTAGTTGACCTAGTTTGACTTCTAGGGTTGACCAAAGTTGACCAAGAGTTGACTTGGATCTAGAATGACCTAGAATCATATAGAATGTATAGTAGAACTTCATGTTACCATTTTGGACTTGTTGTGACTTGTGATGTTCTGATTAGGAGCCAGACACCTCTCCTCGGACAGTACTTTTCATCCGGACACTCAGATAGCAGGCGAGTACATTATCTGATCATTTCATATACTGTTAGAATTATTTTCTTGCTTTAGATTACTTTACTTGATGCTGTCATGTTGGTCACACGGATTAGTACTATATGGCTCCTTTCTTAAGATGTTACCCTCCTCAGGGAGCATCGGATACTACATGTTCTGTGTGTTTCACTTACATTGAGTATCACTATGTTTCATAGTTCATTGATCACTTGTGACATGTACTCTCATGATCACAGAGTCTTTTATGAATCACCCATTTATGGGCCTACCATGTATCATCCCTTGTGGGCCATTGCATGGATCGTAACATAACCTGGCTGGATCCTTGTGTATTGACTGGGGGTACGGGGAGTAGAAGTAGGCATGTGAATAATACCCAAGTAGTATCTCATCTGATCACCTCCGTAGTGTCTCATCAGAATCTCATATGCCATTCACATGTCTATCTTATACTCTGACTCACTAGCCATGTTAGTTCTCTATTTACAGTATATATATTTCTAATACAGCTATCTCTTTTACATTATATACTT
This sequence comes from Iris pallida, assembly GCA_029216955.1. NCBI lineage: Eukaryota > Viridiplantae > Streptophyta > Magnoliopsida > Asparagales > Iridaceae > Iris > Iris pallida. The sequence continues at coordinate 17,753,336 of JANAVB010021798.1, forward strand.
TCTTTCAGTCTCCTGTATCTTACTCTACTGCATATTTATATTTCTAACCTGCTATGATCTGATGAGATGTATTGTGCTCGTTTCTGTCCTGACTGGACCTGTTGAAAAATATTACAGAGGACGAGGAGGAGGCCTGTGTGGATACCTTCTACGGGACAGCCCTAGAGGACACTTGTGACTCGGACTGCCAGCCGGATCCCTTAGCTATAGAGACTGAGGCTCCCTAGTCTAGGTTTTACTATTTCTGTCATTTGAGATCTGGATTGTATATATTCTTTCATATTCAGTAGTTGAGACTTGTATTTCTGGATGTTTGCTGAGATGTTATCTTAGACACTTAACTTTTCTGATCATCTGTATTTCATTGAGTTCTATATAATATCGTGCTTCTTCTTCCTTAGTTGTGATTGAGTTTACATTCTGCTATGTCACCCCCATTCGGAGAGTATAACTGTTTAGCCTTATAATGTTAGATGCATGAGACCTAGGACAGCTTTCTACCGTCGACGCTGTGGCGTAGGCTGGACGTACCCACGTCTCGTGCCCTTACTCTAGGGTACGGGTCGTTACACTTATCAAGACACTCAGCCGTTGTCCGAGAAGGCACTCCTGGCAGGATTTCTGATGGTGTGGCTGCGGAACTGCATTGTCTCAGGAGGGGCTGGTTCTATTGAGAGGATCAGCCGTAGCTTCATTCTCCCTGCTGTGAAGCTGGTCTTCGGGGTCAGACTAGCTCTTTTTCTGGCCATGGTGTGCAGCATACACCATGTCCTTCATATTTTTCCGTCCAAGGTCATCGCCCGTGACACGACGAAGGACTTTGAACGTATCGAGCTGCCCTATCATTACCTGATAGGGCGGTTGTTGATGCATTGTCGGTCTTTAATAAGGCCTAGCCCCGAAGATGGCATAACTGCTGATGATGCTTTCATCTTCCAGTATCGCCGTATGCCTTGGGATTGCGAGACTATGTGCGACTGTCGGATGGCGCTGACGAGAGTGGATAGATACACTTTTTTCGTGTCTGTTTCTCGATTTACTGCTGAAGAAGTGAGGGCCGTACATCTTGATGGTATTGGGCCTCCTCACTTCTTATCCGACAAGATGCTCCTTTGGTTGCACAACATTCGTCCCGCCCACCTGGTATACCGCAATCGCAACACTGTCTGCTTGGAGCCTTACTTGCCCAGTAGGTTCTCCCGACAGTTTGGGTATAGTCAGCTATTCTTGGACAGTCCCAGCTCTTGCCTGGGTTTTGAAGGTAGTGTCCTTGACGGCATCAGGGCATGGCACTATTATAACACGGTTCACACTTGTACCAGCTTCTCAGTTCCTGATGCTGAGGAATCAGGGGAGATCTTGTACTTGGCGGCTCTATACCATGTCATGGCGAACAAGCGTCCTGTTGGTTTTGACCCGAGTACCAGCTTCATTGTTGGTACTGGCTTAGAGGAGAAGCCCAAGGGGTCTAAAGCGAGGAAGAAGAGGGAGAACACGGTTGTTGCGTCGAACTCGGAGTCTGCCAATGCGGACGAAGAGGATGACGAGCATGACCCCGATAACTCTCTTTCTTTCACAGAAAATGTGGTGGCAGATCAGCCGCCTGTCGTGCCTGGTCCTTCACGCAAGCGAAGCAGGCGTGAGTCCGCTGATCGCGACATAACTTACTCCATTAAACGGGCCGCAGTTAAGCCTCGCGGGATGCTCATTAGGGATAGACGCGAGGATGTTGATGCTATTTCGGAGGTGAATCGAATTACAACCATCTTCTTCTTTAGCTCTTCTTTTTCCTGAATTATGACCTAATTATTTTTCTTTTCTCCGTAGGCGTCAGGAGAAGGGGACTTTTCAGAGCCGGCCGCTACCTCTGAAGTCGACCTGGCTCTAACTACTCTAGTTAGAGATATGAGTGCCGGGATTATTGTCGTCGGGATTCTCCCAACGACGGCTGAGGTTCCTCCAGTTGTTGACGTCCCAACCCAGGGCGACGTGGTCTCTGCTGAATCCGTCCCCGAGACTGCTGAATTTTAATCGGGTGACGCTGATCCAGTTGTATCTCCTTCCGGGGCAGCGGAACCATCTGTATCCGGCTCGGATATTGCTGGTGAAGAGGCTACGGCGGCTGCGAGCGAACCTCAGTCTCCGCAACTCTACCTGGTAAGATAAGCCAAGTCTTGACTAGTGAGGAGGTTTATTTGCTCTATTATCACATCCTACGGGTTAAGCTGATTGATAGTTGCTTCGGACATACAGGTCCAGCTCCTTCACTACCAATGATGGACATTATCAGGGGAGAGTTCGCCAGAGGGGACCTGGTAGAAGAGAGTGTGCCTCCTCCCCCTCCAACTTACATTAAGGGATCTCCTGCTGAATCGAGTTCGAGAGAGCAGGCGGCGGAACGGCCGGGGCGGGAAGAAATGGTCCCTGCACCCTCCTCTGCTCATGTAGCTCCGGAAGTCAACCTTTCCGCTCTGTCGAGCCTCCAGATCCTTCGGGCCGCGGAGGAGGAATTGACCGCTATTCAAGCATCCTTTCGCTCGGAACTGGTTTCCCTTGTGGCAGGAGCATCAAGTTTCGGTGCATCTTCTTCGACCCTGCCAGCTACCCTTCCCTTGACGTCGTCTTCTTCGGAAGTTCTGGATGAATCGTCAAAGGATGTAGTTGACAGTTTTTACCGTCACCTGAGGCGAGGGGTTGATGCTGCCATGGAGAGGGGGACCTCTTTTGCCTTGGCCCGTCAATGCGCTCGTGGCCAGATTGAACTCCTTAGAACCCTCCCCGGTGGGGCAGGGATAGTTGAGCTTCTGGAGCCCAAATTGCTAGAGGCGGATCAGCTTGTGGCCCAGTTTCAAGTACTGCGACAAGTCGACCTGTCTTCAGCATTAGATCAGAAGCGTGCCTTCCTCATCACTGTTATGGAGAAGGTAAGGGCTGCACGAGATGCGTCTAAGCCGATTATAATAAAGGACCTCCGTGACCTGTCTCTACAATATGATCAGCTGAGCCGCAGGGGAGAGGATTACATTACTCGAGAAGCGGCAGCCTCTCGCGGGATAACTGACCCGAGGGAGCAGATTCTCGAGCTCCAGAGGAAATTAGCTTTCTTAGAATCTGAGCTCGAGGCCTCCGGCACGGGTAAGGTGCTAATTGTTCAGGAGGCCGACAAAGTCACTCGTGCTTCTGCTGACTTGGAGCGTGCTCTGAAGAAGCTTGAAGATGGCTGGCAGGCTCACGCGCATCTGGAAGATGCGGAGCGATTGACTCAGGAGGCCGAGCACCGAGCCAAGCGACGGTTTGAGCGGTCGACGGCCATACTGAGGGACCGTCTCAGAGAATTATGTATCGCCGAACCATAGTCAGCTTTTTCTTTTCTTTCTCTCCTTATGTTTCTTCATCTTTTTTTGGCAGGGACGTGGTCCTAAAGAATGTAGTACTTTTGATTTGATTTGAATAAATGACTTTGCTTGCATCATCCTTTATCTGTTGTACTTGTACTGTATTTATGTGTTTGCCCCACTGGGGGCTTTTCTGTGGACCTTTTACCGTTGTCATACTTTGGTTTTAGGTACGGATAATAAGTTTGATAGGGATACCTAGAACGACTCCGTTGGTAAGGCGGATATGGAAGTTCTTGGTATCGGGCGAAAGAATGCCATGGAACAGCTGGGTTCCAGAGGCATGAGATTGTAAGAAAAGAGGCGCGTGTACTAGAAAACTTAGTACAGCATTTGTGGTCAACTGCGGACATTTGTGGTCAACTGTGGACATTTGTGGTCAACTGTGGACATTTGTGGGCCTATTATCCTTGGCATACCCTGGGTTTTTGGGTACGGATAATAAGTCGAGAGAAAACCAACATACTTACTCAGAGGTAATGAGGACGTGGTAAATATGAAGGTTTCTTCAATGGAGTCTTCCTACTCAGAGGTAATGAGGACGTGGTAGGAGTGGACACCATGAAGGGTACATAGAACGACTCAGAGGTAATATGGACGTGGAAGTTCTACGTGAGGGGTGGTTTGTTTTTTATGGATGTGAAACAACTCAGAGGTGACATCAACGTGGCTGTTTCGGGAAATTTGTGGATCTGTTACCCTTTTTATGCACTTAAAGTGCGGGTAATAGATCATGAGGAAGGTGCTCTTTCAAGAAGAAAGTTCAGGGGTATGATCATACATGACTTACTACCCAGAAGATGCGATATGGATTCAATTGGAGTGACCAGAGTGTAAGTTCAGCGGTACCTAAGGGTACATAACTTAACAGTCCGGTAGATTTAGAGGATGTCATTTAGACATAATACTTCTTCAGGAACTTGTCGTTGACGGGCAACATGAGCAAGTCTCCGTTTTGTTTTGCGAGGCGGTAAACGCCATTGGAGAATACAGCCTCAATGATAAATGGGCCTTCCCACTTTGGCTGAAATTTGTCGGCAGTTTTGTGAGTCATAACCATCGGCCTCCGAACTGCCAGAACGAGATCGCCTACTTGGAATGTTCTGAGTTTAACCTTCTTGTTGAAGGCTCCAGAGATGCGGGCTTGATACAGCTCGATTCGTTGTTGAGCTAACAGGCGCTTCTCATCTAAGGCCTCCAACTCTTGTAGCCAGCGACGATAATTATCATCTGTCGTCAATCGATAGGTGAGGGCGACGCGGGGCGAGGGGATTTGAGTCTCCAGTGGGAAACTGCCTCACTCCCATACACCAGAGAGAATGGTGTGTTCCCGATAGCCGTCCGGACTGTAGTACGGTACGCCTATAAGCATTCACCAAGCTTTTTATTCCAGTCGCGTTTGTTGGAAGACACGAACTTCTTGAGCAACTTGATTATAGTTTTGTTGAATGCTTCTGCCAACCCATTCGTCGCTGGATTGTACGGTGTTGAAGAAACATTCTGGATTCGGTGTTTGTCACAAAACCGATAGAAGGCATGGCTTGCGAACTGCGGACCATTGTCGTGGATGATCCTTCGAGGCAGTCCGAAGCGTGATGCTTGAGGAAGCTGATCACATTTGATGTCTTCACCTCTGCAAGCAGGATAGCTTCCGCCTATTTGGAGAAGTAATCTGTAATTGCCAGTATGAAGCGGTGTTCTCTAGACGAAGGTAGAGTAATTAGACCAATGATATCCATTCTCCATGCCTCAAATGGCCAGGATGCCACCGTTGGATGTAGGAATTCAGATGGTTGGTATATGAAATCTGTGTGGACCTAACAGGCTTTGTACTTTCTTGCATAGTCTATCGCGTCTGCTACCATCGTAGGCTAGTAGTAGCCCATCCGACGAAGGCGATCTTGCAATTTCGGGTCAGGCTGATGGGCCCCGCAGACGCCGTCATGTGCTTCACGTACAGCTTCTTTGGCTTCTGTATTGGACAGACATCGAAGCAGTAATCTGTCGTATGACCGTCGATATGGCATCTTTGTTTCTGTATCGTAGAAGAATCTGAGAGAACGTCTTCTGATAGAGGTGGCTTCTTTCGGGTTCTCCGGCAAGATGCCATAAGCTGCAAAATCGATAAATGGGAGTCTCCAATCCGGTGTCTCATCGACCGTCAGGGCAGAATAGCTCTCAGCAAATTGGACGTTATTCTTGGAACAGACCACCTCATGGCCTATTACGTCCACCAAATGATGAGTATATTTTAGGACTGCCAGGGAAGCGGCCAGTCCTGCTAAGGCGTCGGCTTCAATGTTCCGGAGTCTCGGAACATGTTCTATGAAGAACCCTTTCAGAGACGTAATGATGGCGATCGCTACCTGATGATAGGGGATCATGTCTTTATGACGAACTTCATATGAACCCGGATCTGATTGTCGATTAACTGTGAATCGCCATATGCCTCTAGGTACTCTACCCCAGTTCTTTTGCGAGTCGGAGGCCGATAACCAAGGCGTTGTACTCGGCCACGTTGTTAGAGCAAGGTTCTGTAAGGGAATACGCCCGGTTAATCACCAAGCCAGAGGGAGAAATCAGTACCACTCCGACCCCAATGACAATGTTTCCCTTGGGCCCGGTTCTTGAAGCACCGTCGAAGAACATTCGCCATACGGGATCATCGGAGGCCGTGTTTGAATTGGCGACCTCGTCTGGAATCTCTTCATATATTCTGGTTGACTCTAAACTTGGATGGGCTGCTAAGAAGTCCGCCAGAGCTTGACCTTTAACAGCCTTTTGCGGAACGAAGATCATGTCGTAGGAAGACAATAATATCGCCCAGGTAGCGAGGCGAGAGCTGAGTGCACCCGGCTTGGTCATGAGGACCCTGAGGGGGTTAACTCTTGATATGACATGGATGGTTTATCCTGTAACATAGTGTCGCGTCTTCTGGATAGCGAACACCAGAGCAAGACATTCCTTCTCCACGATGGTGTATCTATGCTCAGGCCCAATCATCATTCGACTGAGGTAATAGATAGCTCGTTCATGCCCCGCGTCATTGTTTTGTGCTAGTAGAGCACCGAGGGAATGCTCTATCGCTCGTACATAAAGCAAGAACGGCTTTCCAGCAACCGGGGCCACCAGAACTGGAGGATCTGACAGATATTTTTTGATGTTGTCGAACACGCGTTGGCACTCTTCGTCCCATACGAATGAGATGCCCTTCTTCATGAGGTGGGTGAATAGTTGACATCACCCGGAGAGGTTAGAGATGAACCTTCTGATGTAAGCTAGCCTCCCTTGAAGGCCTCGGAGTTCATAGAGATTTCTCGGGGGACCCATCTCCATGATTGCCTTCGTCTTCTCCGGTTCTATATGAATTCCCTGGGCAGTAATGATAAAACCCAGGAATTTTCCACTAGATACGCCCAAGAAGGATTTGGTGGGATTCATCTTTAAGTTGTGCGCTCGTATCAGGTCGAATACCGTCCTCAGATCCTACAGATGGTCTTCCTTAGAGCGGCTTTTGACAGCGATGGCATCAACATAACACTCCACGGTCTTACGTAGGTGATCTCTGAAGATGACACTCATGGCTCTTTGATATATGGCACCGGCATTCTTTAAACCGAAGGGCATGACTGTGTAACAGTACACGCCAATCGGTGTTCGAAATGATGTATGCTTTTTATTATCAGGAAACATCTTGATTTGGTTGTATCCTGAGAAGCCATCCATGAATGACATACGCTCAAAGCCACATGTGTTGTCGATCATGATGTCCGTGATGGAAAAAGGGAACTCATATTTAGGACATGCTTCGTTTAGATTTCGGAAGTCGATGCAAATTCGAATCTTCCCATTCTTCTTGAGGACTGGTACTATGTTGGCGACCCAGTCTGGATGTTGCTCCTCCCGGATGAAGCCGCTGGCTATTAGTTTGTTAACCTCAGCTTCGATAGAATTCATGATGTCTGGACGGAAATGTCTTTGTTGTTGCTTGACAGGCTTTGCGTCTGGATGAATGTTGAGTTTATGAAGTGCAACCTCGGGGTTTAGCCCTGGCATGTCTTCATAGCTCTAGGCGAACACGTCAATACACTCTCTGACGAGTTGCAAAAGTGCCTCTCGCTCTTCGTCTATCAGGCTTTTGCTGACGAAGATTGGCTTTGGAAAGGACTCATCGCCGAGGTCAACTTGCATAACCTCATCTTCAGTGGGAGTTCACGAAGTTCGAAGCATTTCTTCCATTGTGTATCTAGTTGCTGGACCCAAGGTTCTAACTCGAAAAGTTCGAGTATATCTTTGTCTTCTTCGTAGGCATCAGCAAATACCATATTGACAGACAGAGCTTGCCTGAATACGTCCCCGATGCTGACATCCGAATCAGAAGTTGGTGATCCGGTTGAGTGCGAATGCCAGTCGCATTCCTCATCTGAGCTTTCAGGAGTTGTTGCAGGTGTAACATAACCTAGCCCACATCTAGTCTTGTTGTAATAATCTCGTGGTTTTTCAGCCGGGACTGGCAACTGCAAAGATAATTGCCGACCGGTACCGTAATTCAAGCCAGGTGTAGTCTCCAGATTATACCCCTGTTTTTGCATATGGTATTTGGATCGAGGGCTATACAGATAGAGGGGCAGTCTCCCGATGTCGGGTTCGAGATCAACCTCTTCTATCCTGAAGGGCTGAGGGTCATTCTTTCGGCCGAAGATGATTGGATGATCCTCTCCCTCGACTATGAAGCAAGCATCTTCCACGGGAGTAAGTTGGTTTGCGGTGTAGACATTTGTCACCTGTGTGTGTAGGTTGGTGCCTATACCGTGTTCCATAGCATATATTGTACAAAGCTTATTAAGCTCGATGTAATTCAAAGATAACCCTTTATTGATGAAGTAAGGTATCTTTTCCGGTGGAATTACATCATCTACAGACGAAACATCAGTGTGAGCAGCCACATACTTGGCCAGCTCTAACTCTTCTTTGGCCACCTCCTATGTCAATGAAGACTGGGAGGACGACCTGGACAGCTTAATCATCAGGAGCTCCACTGGCGGTGCTGAACGTGGAGTCGTTGGTGTACTAGCGACCCCCAGCTTAGTGCTTGGTGCGAGACGGAGAGTTGTTGGCTCGCTTGCAGTCCCCAACTTCGTGCTCGGCTATCGACTCATCCTGGGAAGACGAATCGTCATTAGCTTAACAGAAGGATTGGACTCTTCTATTTGTTGTTGACCAGCTCTAGGCATCCTGATTGTCAGCGGCTCCGTAGTGGATCTCGGCCCTTGGCCAGACCTTAGCAGTCGGATTATCATCTGCTCCTTTTGTGCAGTGAGCACCGGGAGACTCGTTGTTTCTCTATGCATAGTGGCTGTGAGAGGTGCCATCTTGCCTAGTTTGCGGGGTTGAAGATGGATCCTCAAAGGTTCCTCCGGCCCCATAATGGCCTCCGTCTGCTCTTGAGCCTCCTTCTTGATCAGATGCCTCTTTGATTTCTCGTACAAGCAAGAATCTGAATAATAAGATTCGACCCCTTTGAAGGGATCGATGTCAGCAAATTTCGTCCTCACGAAGCCGTATTTGTCGATGTACTTGAAGCACTGGTATAATATGGAGGGCACGATCATGTAATCGTGTATCCACGGATGCCCCAGAAGAATATTATAGGAGGTGTCTGCGTCGATGATATAACAGGTTACTTCCGACTGAAGGTCACCAATTTGGCACTTCAGACGAATCTTCGCGATGGGGTAGCTTTTTCCGGAATTGAAACCGCTGATAGCGGTGCTGGTATGAGTCAGTCGATGTATAGGGATGCACAGATGATGAAGCAACCTCTTCGGGATAATGCTTATCGAAGAACCGGGATCAATGTGCATCCGAACCACCTTGACGTCGCCGATATATCCAGTATAATACAGCGGGCGATTGTACAGGTTAGTTTTGATAAGCATGTCCTGCGGAGTGAACACAATGTTGGGCATGGCCCCTGTGCAAGCGCTGTCTTGGAGATCCGCCGATGAGCTCTCCCCAGTGAGATTGACATGAGCCAAATATGCGTTGGCATTCTGGAGTGCCTCGCTCAGTGCGACGCAAACATCTTTGGAGAGTTTCAGGAGCTCATATAATGACAATTTGGCTGGTGTGTTGGCCAATTGTGCAAGAATGTCAAAATTGTAGGGCCTCTCCAGCCCATGTGGTACGTCTTTGCGGAGCGGCTTATCAAAACGGGTCTCCTTTGGCTTCGTCTTCTCGGCCGACGAAGGCTGAGAAGGTCCTGGAGCGTCTGCAGCGGCCGGCTGGCGTTGTTCCGCCGAGTTACCCGGTGTAGGTTGGGATTGTGCACCAGACCGGGTGACGACAGTCGTAGTTTCTTCGACATCTGCCGAGATTGTGCGGCAGGACTTGACTTTCCCACCCTTCTTCTTGTCGGTAGGGTACGGTGCGGATTGAGTCACTTCAGGTACCAGGTCTAGATGGACCCACATGACCTCCCCTCGTGATATGGTGAGAGGTACTAGACCAGCAGCCTGGTCTCCGGGAGGTGGAAGATTAGCGACCTCCATCTTTGCCCGGGGGACGGGTACTACTCCATCTTGAGTCTTTGTCTGAGGGAAGCTGCCGAATTAGACTGACACCATGTTGGCAGCGACCGTCACCTCCTCGAAATTAATAGCCAGGGCCTTGGAATCGATGAGGTTTTGGATGTACCGCTTCAGTTGGAAGCAGTCTTGAGTGGCATGGTGGACGTAGCGATGGTAGTGGCAGTACTTGGGGCTCTCCATCTCTGCAGGACGAGGTTCACGCCTTGGAGGAGGGAGCTGAATTCGATCTCCTTGTATAAGCATGTCAAGGATAGGCTTGACATGGCTGTCTTCGAAGGAGTAAGTCATCTGCGGCCACTGCTTCTCTACCGGCTTCGGTTCAGTCTTCTGGGCTGTGTCGGCCACCATAGCATGTTTACCCTTGTTGTCTCGGTTGTTGGAGGAATTACCGTCGTTGTTGTTGTTGGCGTTAGGGCATTTGCCCTTGTCCTCTCCTTCCGAGATGTGCAATCCCAGTTGGCGAGCTTTCTTCAACTTGTCTTCTGCGCTAGTGGCGCTGATGATGAAAGTCTTCCAATCCTTGAATTGACTTTCGTCCATCCAGAGGCTGATTGTGGGGAGCAGCCTCTTTTGGCAAATTTTAATCAAGGAAGAGTCCGGATTACCGGAGGGCAACTTCATCGCGGTTTGGCAAAACTACTCAATATAGTTCCTTGTCAGCTCCTTCTTGCCTTGAACAACGTCCATGAGAGTTGACATTGTGACATCCTGTCCCACCTCATAGAACCTCTCCAAGAATATACATTTGAAGCCGGCGAAGGAATGGATGCAGTTGTCCGGAGGTTGTGGTACCAGTCGAATATGACTCCCTCCAATGCTCCAATGAACAGACGTGTAAGAATGGCATCATCATATGGCAGATGATCTGTTGTGACCTCAAAGTAGGTCACGTACCGGCTTGTAGAGGTCTTGCCATCATATGGATTAATGTTGAATGGCTTGTACCGAGGAGGGAAGGGGACATCTCTCCATGCAGCGGGATACGGCTGTCGTATCCTGAGGTCCGAAGAGTTTTTTCGGGCGTAAAACATTGCCCGAAGCTCCTAGACATCTCTTCTTGCCTCCCTAGCCTCGTCTGCAGCGGTGGGAGCCGACATCCCGGGTGGATTGTCGCCCGGGGTTGGTGCAGTTGTGTTTGAGTCTGTATTGATGGCGGAACCCATGCTTATCTGGCCAGGCGTCCTTCCTTGGAGAGTCGGTAGGGCTGCCTTAATTTCGTCTACTGATTTGACCAAGGTATGAAGTATGGCCTCAAGAGTGTCGAGGCGCTGTCGGTCGCTGGGACCGTCCTGGTCATTCTCAGTCATAAATACCGTTCTCACACGGGGAACGGTGGAAGGAACTGTGGAGGATGTGCTCTCCGAATCATACCCCCGAACGGAGAAGTCGTCAGGATATGTAGGAATGTTCTCCTTCGGTTCGGACTCGAAGGAAGTGTTACCCCCTGCATCGGAGGTTGCTTTATCTTGGGACCCATGGACATCTGGGTCCGTTGCATCTGTCGAGGGAATTGTCTCCCCAGGTTGATCTTCTTGGAACACTAGATTGTCGTGGATGTTCCGGGGGGTGCTACCCCTAGCTTCGGCTACCCCCAGAGGTGCAGTTGACGAATCCCCCAGTGTTGAAGATTTTGTCTTTGAGCGGGTGCCCTAGTAAACTCCTCTTAAGGTGGTTGTGGACAGCCGCTTGGATGCGAGTTTCCTAGCCACGCTAGTAGAGATCGTCGGGCTAGAAACATTTATCTTTTTCCCCGCCTTGTCGGTAGGGATCTTTCGAACAGAATTACAGGAGGCGACATGAAGTGCCTCGTCTTCTGAGCTTTGTTGCAGGACCGGTCCTCCTGGCTGCTGCAGTCGTTGGAAGACGGACTGCCGGTCCTCTTATACTGCCGCCTTGCGGCAGCAGCAGTTGACAATGACTTGAGTGCAGTGATGTCCATGAAAGGACTCTCTGTACACCAAGCTTTCTTCTCTTTCCTTGTGCTTGTGAAGCATCACATCACGCAAGTCACTCATTTTGTGGGCCCAGAAGTCCCGCGCATACGAGTGTGTTGGCACCAAGTTTACTCCCTGATTGGGAGACTCTTGGGAACTACTCTGTTCGTTTGCCGCCAGGGGCTGGACACGGTCGGTTCTGTACAACTTTCCATCGGAGGCCCGCCTAACAGTAAGCGGAGCTCTCTGGTGGTCAGAGGTTGGGGCAGCTGACTGAGCTCGACGAGCCCACGCTGCCCTAGACTTCTTCCCTCTAGCACCCAAGGGCGCATAGTAGGAAGAGTCCAAATTGTGCCGCACAGAGTCTGGCACATTCTTATTGGAGCATCTGAGATCAGGACCGCATGAGAGGCAGTCAAAGACTGACCCTGAGCCGTATGGAGCAGATAGTCTGCGGCTGGGATTGGTGGCCGCATAGGCTGTCTGCATGCGGCTGGCATTTGTGGCCGCATAAGCAGTCTACATGCGGCTGGAAGTCGTGGCCGTATGAACCTTCTCCATGCGGCTGGCTGTTGTGGCCGCATGAGTCTCCTTCATGCGGCTGGCTGTTGTGGCCGCATGAGCCTTCTCCATGCGGCTGGCTTTTGTGGCCGCATGAGCCTTCTCCATGCGGCTGGCTTTTGTGGCCGCATGAGTCTTCATGCGGCTGGTACCCTTATGCGGCTTCTTGGACCGCATAGAGTCCCTCTTTGCCCATGCAAGTCCAGCATCGTAGTATTTTCCTCTGTCGAACTTGGGGACAGCAGAGTCCTCTACGGTCTGAAGTGGGGCCGCATGAGAGTCTTCTCCGCCGTCTTGGGCAGCAGAGAGCATTTCTTCCAGAGCTTGGGGAGGAGCAAATGATTTGGGCCTCTACTCCCTGCGAGCCTTCTTCGTGCGGGCTCGTTTCTGGACCGGGCCAGCGCTCCCGTCGAAGAGCATTTCTTCAAATGCCTGCTGGTCAAAGCGGACGACCAGCATCTGTTGTATGGAGCCAAGTTTGGCTGCATCCGATTGTGTCACCAACTTCTCAGCAGTGGAGAAGTTAGTCTCCAGCAGAGTCGCCATCGTGTTTGCCATTGATTATCTAAGAACAGAATAGTTTTATGGGAGGACTGAACTTTGATTCACAATACAAACTCGCTCGTACAAAGAGAGCCTAGGAACAAAACCTAGGAAAAGCAATCTAAGTATAATTATTTATTTTTTTTGATTCTGGGAGGTGACGGTAGAGGCTCGGGAAAGTGATATCAACTCTGCCTTACTCTTTGGACGATCGAACGCGGCCTTGGCTCCGGCGAAGAAGTGCTCTCTTCTCTTGGCTCTGTCTGTGCTTTTTTCTCTGTGTGCTTCTCTTGCTCTGTGTGTGTGCAAAGGAATAATCCTATACTATTTATAGGAATTTGTGATGAGTGGGGTGTGCAGTAACTGTGCCTTGAAAAGTGGGCGGTTGGGGATTGGTTAAGATTAACTTTGATCTGTTTGTTGGGAATCAATCTGGGCCGTTGTGTCGGTTGCAATAAATCTGCATTGTTATGATTTGTTGGTTGCAATAAATCCGTATGGATAAGTCTCAGTCAATCTTCTGCCACGTGTCTCAACCGCCATTATGCTGTGAGCTGCATGAATGGTGCGTCATGGCAGAGCCGCATGAGGGTGGCCTCACAACTGAGCCGCATGAGGATGGCCTCACAACTGAGCCGCATAAGGGTGGCCTCACAACTGAGCCGCATGAGGATGGCCTCACAACCGAGCCGCATGAAGGTGGCCTCACAACTGAGCCGCATGAGAATGGTCTCACAACCGAGCCGTATGAGGGTGGCCTCACAACTGAGCCGCATGAGGGTAGCCCCCACAACCGAGCCGCATGAGGGTGGCCTCACAACTTAGCCGCATAGAAGTCCTTGAAGCGATCCGCATAAAGAGCTTTGGAATTGGTGGATCGTGCCAGCTATAAAGATTTTCCTCGTCTCTCTAGGAGCACGTCATTATGTCAGAGTCATCATTTTACATTTATGTCAGAGCTGTCAATCCTTTGTGTCAGAGCTGCTACATTACGTCAGAGCATTTAATGAGCCTGCTGCACAGAGTTATGGCCAGCTGTAGAGGCCTATTTTTGAACCGCATAGGGCCACGTGGCTTTTCTCGAGCCGCATGGAACCATCGGGGACTTTCGAGCCGCATGAAGCCCTAAGGGACTTTTGAGCCGCATGAAGCTCTAAAGGATTTTTGAGCTGCATGAAGCTCTAAGGGACTTTTGAGCCGCATAAAGCTCTAAAGGATTTTTGAGCCGCATGAAGCTCTAAGAGATTCTTGAGCCGCATGAGACTCTCCATGTTTTGAGCCGCATGGACTTTCCTGTTCTTTTCCATGCTTCTACACTTGGTCCTAAATATTTTGGGACCGGGGCGTTACATTCGCCTCGACCCTCCAATTCAAAATCAATCATGAAACACAAAGGCAATACTTGTCACCATAGTGTAGAATCAATAAATTGAGGCACGATTCTTTACGAAACACTTGCTAAAGGTAACTCGAAATTACCGCATCAATTTGAGTAATTTACTCTGGAAATGTAAGTTTCACCCCAAAAAGAGAAAACATAAGGTTCTAGAAAAGAGATACAATTATTTCATGATCTGCAAAAAAAGGTCATTGGACAACTTGTGCACAAGGTGTAGTTTCCTTGAACGGTTGCCTAGGCTAAGAAATCGATTCGGCCTGGGAGGAACGAGTTATAGCAAGCGCCAGCAATGAATCAGTGTGGGTGATTCAGGAACTTTCGTATAGGGCTCGCTACCTGCCGCGAAAGGGTCGCCGTCTAACCCAGATATAGTCTGTAATCTTTTGACATTGCAGTGACCTTCACACCCTTTTACTACTTGAACTAATACACGTGACACGGGATGAACTTAGATAACTGCTCAATGTATACAATTTCATATGCTTGCCACAAAACATGTTAACATGCAAATCGATCAGGATGGTTAGAGAGATCACCAAATAGCTAACATGTTTTATAAAACTATTTGAACCAAATTCAGAGCTTGGGTTTAATTAGCCACTCGCCAGTACATGTGATCATACTGACCCTCGCTCTTCGCAGTTGCTAGGAATTAAAAAGAACGCGCCAAGTGACAAAGGCGACGTTCGTATTTTAAAGCTTCGACCGCGCGTCGAAGACTCCCGTCGCACCACTTTAAAAGATTCTCAACAACAGTCTGAGAAATAAGTCTCGGCCTCCTTCCAATCTAGGTGGCTGGAATACTTTTATTGTAAATGAGGGATGTATGTATGGAACGACTATCTCATCAGCACCCCTTTTCCAATCGAGTCATGTTGTAAAGCCCGTACGGCATAATTGTAATAGAGTCTGTAAATGATGTATATTATCAATAAAATACAAAGTTTCTCTGTCTCAATGTGTTGTTCAATTTTTTTGCTCTCTCTCTTTCTTTTTCTCTCCTAGATGTTGTGTTTCGGATTACCTTATGACTATGCCTTGTGCGATCGCAACCTAGGTTCGCACGGCATCATGCTCGGGGGACGAATATCGATTCTTCAGAATCGGGACGTGACATAATGGTATCAGAGCATGGCTTTACGTCCTTGGCCTCTAGTCTCGAGTCTCTAGTCTTAAACCGTTGACCTCGTGCCGATGAGATGAGTTGTTCCATATACTGAACCCAAGACATTTTCTGAAAGTAACGAGAGTTGCCTTTTTCCCCAGGAGTTACGGAACCTCTAGCAGAGGGCGAGGCGAGCGCTTTCAGCGACTCGAGTAGTTCCGAAGCCGAGCCTTTCTTCAACCCAACGGGGAGGATGCCTACTGAAACCAGACCTTTCGACAATCCTATGAAGCGGATGTTGTATATGCTCGAAATGCAGCAGAGGCAGGCCGCAACATTCCAACAAGAAAGCGAGAAGCTGTACGTGCAGTCCAAAAGGCGACAGGCCCAATTTGAAGTCCGGTTCGAAGCGCAATTCAAGATGCAGCAAGAGCAACTTGATACGCTATGCAGTTGGTGCAAACGGTCATGACCAATGGGAACTCTATAACCCGTACTGTCGAACCCGTTAACCGACCCATTAAAGTCGTACCCAGGGAGCCTTCTTCTCAGCTTGTGCTGCCAAAGAATAATACCTTCGACTATACCAACTTTAATAAGGCATTTCGTACTTCCTTCTCTGGCACCGAAGACCCTTCCCTCGTGAACGACTGGTTAGACGAGATCGAGACAACTTCGAGCTCCTCGGCATCAATGAGGCCAAGAAAGTCGCTTGTGCTCAACTTCAACTTCGGTTGAACGCGTACGACTAGTAGACGGTACAAAAGCAAGCTATCTGTCACGATGATTCCACCGTGCCGATCTTCTGGGCTATGTTCCGTAAGGCCTTCAAAGTCGAGTACTTACCTGCGGTGATCCGCTAGGCGAAGGAGAACGAATTCATGCAGCTGAAACAGGAAAACATGACGGCACGCGAGTATGCTGTGAAATTCAACAAGTTGGCTTGATTTATGGGTGTCTACTTACCAATGGTGACGAGTCGAGCACATAGATTCGAAGTAGGCATGAGGCCTTTCATTTCTGCTTATGTGACGGTGCTCGAGTATCAAACAATGGGTGAGTCACTTAACCATGCCCTTCGTCTCGAGCCTCAATACCCCCCGGTCGCCACAGGCACTATGCATACCTACAATCACAAGCGCCATGGCAACCCAGGAGGCAACAATGTGCACAACCATCTAAATCACGACAACGAAGGCAGAAATCAGGGAAAGGACCAAGTGCTCTACAATTACTGCCACAAGGAGGGGCACGTGGCTAATGAATGTTGAGGGAGGAGTGGAGCATGCTTCGTGTGCGACTGAATAGACCACATTGCACGTAAATGTCCGGAGAAGCTGAACGAATGCCCCCCGTAACACCAACAAAATCGAGGCCAAGCACCTCAGGCTCCACAGACTGTGCCACAAAATGGCCAAGACCGTCGCTCCAATGCCCAGGGCCGCGTCTACGCCATGACCCGGGATAAAGCGTTAACATCTGACACAATCGTGACAGGTATACTGTATTTCAATAACAAACCTGCTCGTGTATTGTTTTATTCAGGTGCTACACATAGCTTTATATCGACAGATTTTATCGTCGAACACAAATTGCATGTGACACAGTTAGGCCTTAATCTTAGCGTCAACATACCGTCGGGCACATCACAACTTGCAAACTTAGCCTGTGGAGATGAAATCATCTGTATAGGTGGTCAAAAGGTCGGTCATGATGCGATAGTCCTAGACATTAAGGTCTACGATATCATTCTGGGAATTGATTGGCTTGGCCCGTGCAATGCCACTATCGACTGTGCCGGAAAGACGGTCACTTTTCGTATACCTTGAGTGCCTAATTTTGCTATTCGTGTGATAAGGCATTGCCGACCTGCATGGTGATCTCGGTAATATCAGCTCGAAGGATGCTGTATTCTGGATGTGAAGGCTATTTGGCGTCCGTTCGAGATATGAGATAGGATGGTACAAACGCGGGTCAGACTGACGTTGTGGCAGAATTCTCCAACATAATTTCGGACGAACTGCCCGGTATGCCACCTGATCGAGAGATTGAGTTCACCATTAACACATTTCCCGATACCCGACTGATCTCTAAAGCTCCGTACAGAATGGCCCCCGCAGAACTTAAAGAACTCAAAGTACAGTTGCAAGAGTTGCTCGATAAGGGATTCATATGGCCTAGTGTCTCACTATGGGGAGCATCTGTGTTGTTTGTCAAGAAGAAGAATGGCTCAATGCATCTTTGTATCGATTATCGATAGTTGAATAAGGCCACAGTCCAGAACAAATATCCATTGCCCCATATAGATGACTTATTCGATCAATTACAGGGTGCTTCGGTGTTTTCTAAAATTGATCTTCGCTCCGGTTACTATCAACTCATGATTAAGTTGGACGATGTGTCGAAGTTAGCCTTCCGCATTCAATACGGCCATTATGAATTCCTGGTAATGTCGTTCGGCCTAACGAATACCCTAGCTGCTTTCATAGATTTAATGAATCGGGTGTTTTGACCCTTCCTCGACAAGTTCGTAATAGTTTTCATCGACAATATACTCGTCTACTCGAAGGACAAGCGGCAACACGCTGAGCATCTGCGGACTCTGCTTCAGACCCTTCGAGAAAATTAGTTATATGTGAAACAGAGCAAATATGAATTTTGGCTGAGCAGCATCGCATTCCTCGGACCCATCATTTCATCCGAAGGCATTACAGTCGACCCAAAGAAAGTTGAAGCCATTGTCGATTAGAAATGGTCAGCAGCAGTCGGCGAGATTCAAAGCTTCTTTGGCTTAGCAGGATACTACCGACGCTTCATGAAGGATTTCACGAAGATCATATCGCCTCTGACTCGCCTCACCCAGAAAGGAGTCGCTTTTGAATGGTCAGACGAATATGAAGCTTCCTTCCAGGAGTTAAAGCAACGGCTCGTCTCGGCCCCGATACTCGTACTTCTAGAAGGGACTGAAGGATTCCAGATATTCAGCGATGCATTCGCCTATGGTTTGGGGGGTGTGCTAATACAGCAGAACAAGGTGATATCTTTTGCTTCCCGACAGCTAAAGCCATACAAGAAGAACAACCCCACCCATGACCTGGAGTTAGCGGCGATTGTGTTTGCGTTAAAATTGTGGCATCACTATCTTTATGGCGTGGCATACGCAATCTATATGGATCACAAGAGCCTTAAGTATCTATTTACGCAGAAGGAGCTAAACTTGCTGCAAAGGCGTTGGCTTGAACTAATCAAAGATTACGATTTAACTATTAACTATATGCCGGACAAAGGAAATATTGTGGCAGACGCACTGAGTCGGAAGTATATTGCCTCGCTATCCATCGACCGCAGATTGCTACGTAACCTAGAAGAGATGGGCATCGACCTCCGAGTTTGATTCATGGATGTGCAGTTGGCACAGTTGCAGCTAGAGCCGAGCTTGCGATAAAAGATCAAGACCGCTCAGAAGGATGATTCATACCTGAAGAAAGTGCGAGAGCTAATTTCAACGGGTATTGTGACCGACTTTACGGAAGATGAAACCGGCGTGCTTCGATTGAAGGCTAGGCTATGTGTTTTAGATGATTCAAAACTTAGAAAGGAGATATTGACGGAGGTGCACTACGCGAAATACATCTTGCATCCAGGCAGCACAAAAATGTACAAGGACCTCTATACGACCTTCTGGTGGCACAGAATGGAGAGAGATGTGGCACTCTTCGTGTCGCAATACATGGCCTGTCAGCAGGTAAAAGCTGAGCATCAGAGGCCGGGCAAGAAAATACAGAATCTGGCGATTCCAGAATGGAAGTGGTAGAACGATGCACGAATTTTATTGTTGGTCTGCCGAAGATGTCGCGAGGAAATGATGCCATCTGGGTCATCGTTGATCGCCTAACCAATTCAGCGCACTTCATTGCCATTAAAGATACTTGGAGTGTTGATCGTCTGGCTCAGATTTATCTTAACAAGATAGTATGATTGTAGAGAGTCCCTGTATCCATCGTCTCTGATCGGAATGCACAATTTCTATCGCATTTCTGGTTTAGCCTTCAGTCGGCTCTAGGTACCAAGTTGCAGTTCAGCTCAGCTTATTATCCCCAGACTGACGACCAAACGGAGCATATGTATTAGATTCTTGAAGACATGTTACGGCTCTACACAATTTACTTTAAGTCGAGTTGGGATGTTCATCTACATCTTGTTGGTCCATTGCCTAATGGTCACACCTGATTTTGATAATCAACGACGACTTAAGTCGATATACAAAATATACGAAACTGCTACTAATGTTTCAGGTCATTGATATCAATATTAAAAGAACGTATTGCACTATTAATAGCATTCAAGTCATCATCCAAAAGCAAATTGTAACGGAATCCAGATCGAGTCATTTTTACATTTTTTCTATATTTTTTACTTTTTGAGTCTAGGATGTAAAGTGTAAAATTGATCGGATATTACTGGCTTAGGTTATCTCCAGTCCACATTTCCAAAAAGCCTATCCATATCTCAAAATCTACATATCTAAAAAGCCCAAAATACCTATGCAATTTGGTTATTCAAATCTAGTTCTAAACTATCAGAACTCTAACAAAACTTTAACCGAGTTCGGTCCGAGTTCTGACCGAGTTCGGTCAAGTCAAATTTGAAATTCAGTTGCCCCCAAATCTGCATCCAACGTTCGTTTGCAAGATCTTAGCATCCGAACTCTGTCCGAGTTTGGTCAAAAAAAACACCTATAAATAGAGAAGATTTTCACATTTCTAATCACTCATTCACTCTTCTCTCTATTCATTCTTAAAGTATTTTCAATGATCTAAAGCTTTTACATTCCATCTATACTTCTCTTAGCCAAAGCCAGTAGCATCTTATTCGATTTAGAGTCTTTGGTTTACAGAGTTGTAAAGAGGTTGCAAGTCAGAAAATATCTCAGTTTTTGGACTCAGTCGTGCGTTCGTCACCAAGCACGATATTATGAAGTCGGTCGTGCACTTATCGCCAAGCACGGTGTTGTAAAAAGATGGCAAGCTCTTATTTTGTCATGATTCGCACCCAATATAAGGGCACAAGACCGTGGTTACATCCAGCCTACGTCGCAGCGTCGACGGTAGAACGCTGTCCTAGGTCACAAATATCTATCACAGTATAAATGTACCTGTACAGAATATACTCTCCAACGAAGGACAACACAGAAGGTATAACTCAATCACAATTCTAAGATGGATAAATAGCACGATAAGATAGATACGAATCACGGAGTGTAATACAACCAGAAAGAAATAAGTTTAAGTGTTATCAACACCAAAATCTCAACATTTGAATAATACATCTCAAAATGATAACAGAAATAAGATAAAGATCCTAGTAATCTAGCCTAGGCACTAGGGTAGTATCCTCAGCACAAGCTGGATCCTCCTGAGGGTCCAGGTCGCAAGTATCATCTACCTCAGTCCCATAGTAGGTAGTACAGAAATCCTCCATATTCTCTGTAATATTTTGTCAACGGGTCCAGTCAGGACAGAAACGAATACATAACTCTAATACAGTTCATAACATGGCAGGAAATATAGAACAAGAAATAGAATAAGATACATGAAATGATGTAAGAGATGTACATAAAAAATTGGAGATAACAGGTAATTCTGGGTACAGAAAATAAGATAGAGAACTATGAACTGTAAGAACTATCAGTGATTTAGAGCACAAGTTGGTTATGTGATTTGGTTTAGGTTTTGCACACGAGTTATCTATGGTAACTCTATTATACATGAGGGTATAATAGACATGTACACGAGTATACTAGAGGGATAATCACATAACCACTTCTACTCCCCCGCCCCAATCAATACACAAGGATCCATTCAAGTTACGTTACGTACACGATTTTTGGTTATACATGAAGCACATGTGAACATGAGAGTACATGAGAGCACACGTGTGTACACGAATAATACGAGAGCAAGAAGTACATGATGTACAGGAAAAACACATGACATGAAGTACCCGATGCACCCAATAAAGGGATAACATCTCAAGAAAAGATTCATATAGTACTAATCCGTGTGAAAAATGTGTCAGTATCAAGTAAAATAGTCTAGAGTAAGAATATAAGTCCTATTAAGAATGAAACGATCAGAGTATGTACTCGCCTGATATCCTGAGTGACTGATGAGAACAGATGTCCAAACTGGAGTAACTGGGTCCTATTTAGAGCAATACAGGTTACAATATGTTCAATATGAAATAATTGAAGTTTATAATACAATCTACATGATTCTAGGTCATTCTAGGTCAAAGTCAACTCTTGGTCAACCTTCTAGTCAAACTAGGTCAACATCCAAGCTAACTTGGTCAACTGTCGGGTTTGGTCAAACTCTAGTCAACTAACTCAATTAGGCCTATTGGGTCCATTCTAGATCAATCTATAGGATATCTCAACCATAGGCTAGGATACCAAGATACTAGATATAGATATACCCTATATACAATACCACTTATATATATACTCTCACAACATATATATAAATATAACATATCTATAGCCTATCATCTATATATACATTACCCACATGTATATAACAATACCTATACATATCACACATATCAATACCCTCACTATATAATACATATACATATATATCAATAGCTATCCTCATATATGATACTTATATATGCTCTCATATAACTCACAGCCTACACTAGATAGCATATACCCTCACAAAGACAACCCCATATATAACATGGAAAAACCTCACAACTGTATAACATATACATAACACACATATATATAGAAAAACCTCACAACTGTATAACATATACATAACACACACACACACACACACACACACACACACACACACACACACACACACACACATATATATATATATATATATATATAAATATATATATATATATATATATATATATATATATATATATATATATATATATATATATATAAACTCACCACTCTATATATCTAACATATATAACTCAACACCAAACCCCACCTACTGATCTCAGAAATCTCACATAACCTTATCAAATAACTCTCATACATATAACCTACATACATCACAATATTTATATATATATATATTTATATTTATATTTATATTTATATTTATATTTATATTTATATTTATATTATATATATATATATATATATATATATATATAAGGAAAATGAACTCATATAGGTATATCTCATAAAAACTGAGTACATCTCAGGCTCCAGAATCTGAACCCAAAACCCTCAGTTAGCAAACCCCACACTCAACCACAAATCTAACAAACTATAAACCCCCAAACTTAATATCATACCACATACAAATATAACCATATCTATATATATTACATACATATAACTATATAGTATGCAACAGAATGGAAAGGGGGTCTGTGTGTGTATAGTGTGTGTGTCACAAGATATCAGATTGTGTAAAACAAGAGTGCAGTTGTGTGTGTGAGTGTGAACAATGCAAAGGTGTCAAGGGATGTGTCCTGAGATGCAGTGAAGTGTCAAAGAGTGTATCAGTGTAGAATAAACTAGAGTATCAAAGGGGTGTCACTATGGTATCCAAGTAACAAGTGTCAGGTGTCCATGGTATGATTCATGTGTCCACGAGTGTGTCAAACAATTATATCTAGTGTCAAAACAGTGAATTATTATGGTTTTAGACAATGACACAGAGTATTTACAGGCAGTATGTGTACAATAATGTGAATGTGTGTGTATGTGAGCTCGAATGTGCGTGTGCAGGCATGTCAATAGGTGTCATGGTGAGTGTCTAGCAAGTCATCATGTGTCCAAAGTATCGAAGTGCATCAGAACACAAAGTGTCAACACATGGAGTGTTCGACTAGAATCTGTGGGTCGAATATCTCATCGAACACAAATCAATCCAACCCAAACCTCTCATGCCACGTGTCAGTCGAAGCCCCTTCCCATATCAGTAGGTGGCACACGAAATTATGTCGTGTCCAGAGAGCACAGACACAACAGCAACAGGGGAACACTGTTTCTCCTGTGCAGTGTACAGCACGTATCCCCGTGTCCAATTTGACATGAAAAATGACACAACTCAACTCAGTCAAAACCTATTGTAATCTACATTAAATAAGCTTTCCAAAAATATAATTTATACAGAAAATAGAGAACAAAAGTCCTAAGGGGCATTTCAACGAACACTTGAGATATCTCTCCAATATGAAGCGATAAGCCCATGATAAGGGCACCAAATGGACATGAACTGAACCCAAATCAATCCTAGGGCTAAGGGGACCCTAAATGAATGCATCTATGAAAAGAAAATAGAAATCTAATAGGTTTAAAGATCATTACCTATTGAGAGTTGGAATCTCAATAAAATCCCTTTAAAAAGATCCTACACCAAATCCAATGGCCAAATTGCTTCCAATCTTTGCTAGCTAGCCAATTGAGACTCCCTCTACCCAAGGAGAGTGCAATACAATTGGTTTGGTTGAATTTGGAGGTAATTTGATGAAAGGGGACAAATTTGGAGAAGAACACAATTAGGGTTAGGTTTCCAATGAAAGAGGCAATAAGGGAGGCTAATGATAACCTATATAGTGGTGGGAAGCAAGGGGTGGCCGGCCAAGACTAGCTAGGGTTAGGGTTAGGTCCAATTTTGCCTTTAAGGCCTTCCTAAGATATCAATTCAAGCCCTTTAGGAAAAGGCCCAAACTTGCTTAGGTTTCTAGCCAATTTTAGGTTCTAACATAATATCTAGAAATTTTAGAACTTAGCTAACGTGTTTAATTCTACTAACTAAGTCTCCAGGATCATGATCAACATCTAGACTAAGGTAATTCTAGGGTTTTACCTAACATAACACTTAGCACATTATGAATTAAATAAAATTCAAAAATAATCAAATATTCATAAATTACCAAAATACCCTTATTCTAAAAGTGGTAGTGACACATTTAGCTTGCAAATAGCGGATTAACAGCGGGCAAGAGTACTCGTAACTGGATTAGTCCTCTCAGAGAAAAACCAGTATATATCGCGGTGTTCACTGAGTTTGATCTTCTCTCTTTTACTACAATTTAAATTATTATCTCTTTATACTTGCCATAGTTTATAACTGTTAAATTTTTAATTAGTGATTATTTTTGCTGCACTCACACATACTCTATTCACCCCCTCTAGAGGTGCTCAATAGCCCTACTCGTCTGGCTGAATTTGTATACAACAATAGCTATCAATCCAGCATCCAGATGGTGCCATACGAAGCTTTGTACGGATGAAACTACAGGTCACCCACTTGCTGGGACGAAGTCGAAGAGCGGTAGATTCTCGGCTCGGAGCTGGTGGAATAGACTGTGCAGAAAGTTTGGCTCATTCGAAAAAGATTAAAGACCACGCAGAGTCGACAAAAAAGTTATGCGGATGTCCATCGTCGACCCCTCGAGTTTCTAAAAGGCGATAATGTATTTCTTAAAGTGTCGCCCATGTGAGGAGTTACTCGGTTTGGTGCAAAAGAAAAAGCTGAGTCCGAGATTTGTTGGACCGTTCGAAATACTCAAGCGAGTTAACCCAGTGGCCTATCAAATTGCCCTGCCGCAAGCGCTAGCGGATGTGCACGATATCTTCTACGTCTCTCAGTTACAAAAGTACGTGCACGACCCAAGCCACGTGATAGATTTTGGTCAGCTGGAGCTGAAGGCATACTTATCCTACGTTAAAGTGCCAGTCTAAATCATGGAACGCAAGGATAAGCTGCTACAGAATCGAGTGATCCATCTCGTCTGCGTGCTCTGGAGTAATCATTCGGTCAAGAAATTGACCTGGGAACTTGAATCGGAGATGAAGGAGAAATTTCCTTCATTGTTCTCTTAGAGATAGGTTTTATTCTTAAGTTTCGAAGATGAAACTTTTTCTTAGTTGGTTATAGTGCAGTGCCCCGTCCCTACATCATGCCCCATTTTCGTCTACGGGATACGCGAGAAAGGAACACTGTCGCTACTGATTCAGTCGGGACCGATATATCGGGATCGGTTGAATCGGTCGAACGGAAACGATTGAATTAAGATCCTTTTCTCATTATGGAAAGGCTTCTTCAGAATCAAGTCCCATATTCAGCGGGTTGTGCCTCGAGGATTGGTTCTGTGGCTGAGTCGAGAGAGACCTCCCGTTGCTCTGCTTTTCATGTCGCACTTGTTTTGGCTTTGGCTTTATTTTCGTGAATGCGTCTTCGTGAATGTTTTAGATAGTTTTTATGGCTTGCGCTTTCAAACTTCACATGCGTATCGAATTCCTTGAATAACACAGTGTTCTAATCAGTTACTTATACGATTGTAGGTGATCGCGTAGGCGACGTCTAAGCACAGCCAACCAGTCCCTCACCTGAAGTAAAGAGTA
>JANAVB010021798.1:17784252-17798936 GCA_029216955.1 Iris pallida
TCCGATCGTTGGATCGGTGAACGGCTTGCTCCATCTCAATCTCGATATATCCATCTTCACTCCCCTCAAGTTTCGTCCGTTAATTTCGTTGTTTGATACATCAAAACTGGCCACCAAGTTGACACTTTAAATTGTATAAATTTTGGACAGTTTTGTGGAGCCGACTTTGTCAGCTCGTAACTCCGCCGTCGCAGATCCGGTTGGTGCGCTACCAGTTCCTGTTCGTAGCTGGTATAACCCTCTTTCTGCTCCTTAAGTTTCGTTTCATTGTGAACACGTTTGGTTGGTCGAATTCGACGCCAAAGTTGGCCATCCGAATTCTTTAATTTGCACTTGTTAAATTCTATTTTTGAACCCGGGACTCTGGATTCAATTTCTGACACCACCAGTAGACTCGTGGCATCGTTCTGGCACGTTTTCATATAAATTTTGCTTGATTTAGAGAATGTGGGCCCTGGTACGCATTTCGGTGCAAAGCGGGTCCCACATTCCGAGTCAACGGGTCACTTTGAGATCGGCTCATCGGAATCCAATTCCGGATATATCGTTGAGTTCGTATCGTCATTCTGGACTCGTTGACATATAATTTGCTGAGTTTTGAAGACATTTGCTCCGACACGCATTTTGGTGCAAACCGGATTCCAAATGTCCGCGTCAACGTGCCATTTTGTGATCGGGTTATCGAAATTCCATTTTGGACATACCGTTGGGTCCGTATCATCATTCTAGATTATTGGACATATAATTTGCTAGGTTTTGTAGACTTCTATCCTGACATATTTTTCGGTGCAAAGTGTGTCCAACGGCAGACATCATTTTGACCCGAAATTACTATTTTGCCTCTATGTCCAAATTGGACTTGTGGGTAGGCTATCCTATCTAATTTAACCATTCTAGACACGTTGGTGATATTTATTTTATCATCCGACAATATCTGTAGATTTTGCTTATGTATCATCATTAATTTGTAATTAATTATTTTTCAGAAATTGTTACTTGCTGTTTTTGAATTTATATATATTTTTTAATTACTGTAAAAATCTGGGAAAAATTATATTTAAATACTATGTTAATTTAGCTAATTTAATATAATTTTTTCAGTATTTAATAAGTACTTTTGGTATTTTATAAAAATAGGAAAATGGAACTCATTTTTAGGATACATGTGTTTGCTGATTTTTAATAAATATTTATGTGGGTTTATAAATTCCAGAAGAAATAGTATAAATTTCTATAATTAACAAGGATTATTTTGGTATTTTATTTTATGTATAATTGATCATTTTGTCTATCTCAAAAATTGTTGGAACTCAGTGTACAGTCTGATTTATTTATTGAGTAGTTACGACTTACAAAGTTTTGTGTTGGTTTGAGTTATTGTAGTATTGGACCTCACCCTACACTAGTGTAAAGGCCCAAAAAAATTAGTTTGGATATAGTGTCACCCCACATTGGACTTTTATGCTAGGTCCCCACTTGGCTAGTATCCAGTTAGGAGTCGTGTCACACCACTAGTGTAAAATCTTGAACATAACTTAGATGCTGAGTTTGTATATCATTATTGACAGGACACCGAACATCTATATCTTCGTACTAGTATTCTTGCATTGCTCGAGGCGAGTACCCCTACAAACTTTATTTACTGCATATGATAATGAATTGCGTATGAACCATGTTAAAATACCGTTTCTTGAGCTGCAAGTCTGATCTTCACATATTTTATACTGCTCCCAGTACCTGCCATGCTTATACTGCTCCCAGTATCTTCCATCAAGTTTTTACTGTTCTAGTACCTCTCACATGTTTTTACTGTTTTAGTACATCTCATATGTTTTTACTGTTCTAGTACATCTCACATGTTTTTACTGTTCTCGTATCTCTCACATGTTAGAATATGGGTTATGAGAAAACTGATAGTTGAGTACGTGATCATGCCCCCCTCTCCGTATGTATTTACCGAGCAAAGTTTTATTTTATATGATTTCTGCGTTCGTAGGTAACTCTCAAAGCTGTATTTGTGCGTATGTACATCTATTGCCTTTACACTTGTACGGAAGTACATTTCAATATGTGCCACTGCACATTGTACATCTATTGACGATCACGTACCTGCTCCAGTTTTAAACTCTTGATATACATATGTCGCCATGACAAATATATTCCTGACATGATAGATTATGATATGACATGATAGATTTGTGATATGACATGGTTGTGATACGACATGAGATAGATGCCATGATTCTTATTTACTACATCTATTTTCATTCCATGCTCAGTATGTTTAGTTTATAGAATCAGTACTTGCTCCCGTCCTGACAGGATAACGTTGTAGGCATACTTTTCGAGGAAGATTTGCTCTGTGATCTTTTCCATGGACCCACTACCGAGGACCAGGCTTTTGCTCCCGAGAAAGTCCCCGTAGGGAACCTCGCTTGGTAGTCTTGCTTAGATTATTTTGGCTTAGTTATTGAACTGTTTAGACTATATTTTGTAGTTACTGGACTTTGTCTCCAGTTAGATACTTTGGAAGTGTATTTTCAAGTCTGTGCTTGTTTACTTTCGCTTATAGATGTTGTGTTGTGATGAACCTCTAAATGTGATATTAGAACTGTTAGCAGCTTAGATCCTTTATTGTTTATTCTTAGAACAGCTTACTACGCTTTAACAAGCGTAGGCTGGACATGGCTCGGCCCAGCCCAACAATTTGGGTATCGGGTCGTGACAGTAACCATGAAACTAATCTCATCCACAAATAAATATATATTAAAATCAACTTATAAATGTCATTTGTACAAAACGTTGTGTGGAAACAAATCCACTGCCAACAAAAAGAGAGAAATACATAGCAACGATGGAAGAGTCGAGCGAAGCGAAAGACGATCCGAAAGCTAGCATCGCGAAGGTAGATTGTAAACTATGTCCTTGGCTAGAGCACCTATGAAAATCACCAACACACCTGGAGAGATCGCCAGGTCCTCAGAGGACTAGCAAGATACATAATATACAAGCCAAAAAGTAACAATACAAGTATGCAGAGAAGTAAGAAATAATGAAAGAAATTAATCGAGTCAGAATAACTAAGATACCAAGATCTAAGACACAAAGATCCTAAGACACTGGCATGCCATACTAGTCGTGGCTAATAGGTCAAATCTATAGACTGTAGTCAAGGCAAGCACTCCCAATCTATAGTGTCTCAATCGCAGTCAAGGCAAGCACTCCAATTGAGACGGTAGCCATTCCTAGTAAAATAATCCCATAGACCGTAGTCAAGGTAAGCACTCACAATCTATAGAATGTCAAAGTCAAGTCCTACTCAAGTCCTGTCAAGTTAAGTCAAGTTAAATCATGAGAGTCAGTAGTGTAGGACTAGACGACTCTATTACAAAACACGAGTGATCACGAAGGCAATATAACACACACTAGATGTATATCAAGAATATAAATGTACGCTAACAAGATAAGTATAACTGAAATAAGGTAAGTAACCGCAACTCAAGATAAAATAATCATGAATATGATGGGATAAAGAACACTAAGGAATTAAAGAACATGCATATAAAAGGTACTGTATGATTTGGCAAGGTATACTTTCCTAATGTCCGAGTGAGGTAAGATGATGTTCTGGCGACGAATCAACAACAGCGCACAAAGAGGAAGGTGTAGGAACAACTTCGGATGCTGAAAATAGTCTATTATCTAATTATAATTAATATTGCACCTATTGTATTTATTTAATAAATTTTGAAGTTAGGATATGGTATAGGTTTTCGTATCATCTTTCCGAAAAACTAAACGGATCGCGTTTTCGTTTTCGGAATCTCCCGAAATCGTAAAAATACCGAAACACGTTTATTTTTTGGACACTAGATACTCAAACAGTTTTGCCAAAATTTATAAAACGAATTTTGTCTATTAAAATATCTTTTTGGAAACCTTACCTCGATACACTTCTTTTAAAAAAAAAAACTGGAGACGAAACGAAGTTCGGAGCTAGGAGATACCGTCGTTCCAAGTTGCTCTTGCTGCTAAAAAGCGGGGCTGAATTCTAATGACGAATTTTAGAGTTTCTATTGGACTAAAAATAATTTCGAATTATGGCTGATAGAAGGGGGATGCGTTGGGTTTAAATAGGTATTTCTTTCAGATTTTATCTCCTAAATTAGATAGGATTTGATTTAAATTGATAGAAGTTACTTTGTTATGATATAATATAGATAGGGATGCTTTTCGATTAGACTTACAATTATGATTAACTTAAAATATAGTTCATATTTATCTAAATTATCTATAACTTTATTTAAAATTACTATAGATAATAAATAGAGTTAATATTTATTTAAACAACCTTCATCTAATCTCATTTATACAAGCTGAAATATTTAATACTAATTTGACATTTATTTTATATTATGTAAATAGTGTACAATATAAGTAACATGTAAAAAGTAATAAAAGTTATGAAATAAATCCTAAAATTTTGAGAAAAATTGTATAATATAGTTTAGATCCTTAGTGTACTAGAAAAATAGCTTTATATATTTTTATACTAAATTCACTAATGAGCACTATACTAAATATATGTAAAATAATACAAATTATATAATAAGTCAATAAATAGTTATTTAAAAATCCAAAAATTCCACAAATATTTATTTTGAAAAATCGGGGGTTTACAAAAGTCTTATCTAAATAAGGACTAAGAAGAGTTTTAATTCCCCCCAAATTTTGACTATTTAATTCAAATTGATTTAAAAGTAACTCAATCAAATATAATCCAAGGTAGATAGATTCTACCTCTAATTAAACTGTATTTAAATAACTTAATTTTTTTCCAACTTAAATCACCATAATTAATTACATATTAAATCAACCTATATTTAATATACTTTTTTCGAAATAATATGATAATAATTAATTTCAAAAATACAAATATATACACTCGTATGTAAAAATAATACTTACATAAAACACATCTTTTCTAAATTACTAGTTATACTTGTACCATAAAATAAAATGGCCTTTTTTAAATAAAAATAAAGTTTGGCAATCCTCGGCACGACGTATTTACAATTTCAAGCAATATAAAATATTTATGTCTATTATTTTGAAATATTTTCTACATCTATATAATTAAAACGTTTTATAAAAATATGTACTTCGTACTTATTCGCACTTGACGAGAAATTTACGAAACGCAAACTCGTACGCGACATACAATTACGAAGTACAAAAATCAATACCATATTTATTTAAAAAAATCATAGTAAAAATTTAGGATTTTACATCCTACCCAAATTACAAGAATTTCGTCCTCGAAATTTAGGAATAGCTAGGGTAGGGGAGATAGAAAGAGTTCATCAATACCGAAATACGATTAAATTTTTGGATGAGACGAAGAAACGACGTTCGACACAAACATGCATTGGAAGATCGTGATTTTGATATCTGCGAAAATACATCATGGTTATGGAATTGAAGAAGGGTCGCTAGTTAAGGTAATAAAATTATGATAACACGAATTAGAGAACAGAAAGGAATTGAGTAGGTCAAAGAGAATAATTTAGACATTTAGGAGAGATGGTTTCTTGAGCGAATATAGTCGTCTAGGTTTAAGGTATGGTTAAGGAAATGATTTGAATCATTTTCAAGTTTCAAGAACGATTAGAAGGTTGCGATAATGAATTTAGGGTAGGGGAAAAGGTAACACAAGACGGGGATATAGTCACATTGGTTGGTCAGTGGTTAACTATCTTGGCAATAGATGGTGGGCAACTAAGGGGATATCAAGTACGAGTGTTTGTCTTTCTAATATAGGCGAAAGACGAAAATAATAAAGATTTCGAAGAAGATATTATCGAATACGAATAAGTGGTTCAAAGACGATTGAAAATTTTTAAAAAGAATTGCCAAGGCAGTCGCGGATGAATTCTAGAGGCCAAATTTAACTATCTCCATCCACGTCAAACAATATATGAAAAGCGAACCAAAGTGCACTAGGTTGTTCAGACCATCATGCACCGGTTCTGATTAGACAATGTATTAGTGGGCGTCCCCAATAACACATATGTCGTGAAAAGCTCGATAAAAGAATAAGCTTGCAAAACTAAGGCTAAATTAGCATCATAAGATAGTCAAAATATAAGTAAGGAATACTAATGAAGGAAATTAAATAGTCGAAGATCCATTAAAATCTAAGTCTTATCCGAAGTTTGGGCTTATGCAGTCGTCCTAGTATTTTTTTATCTATGGCTTAGTTGACTAGATAAGTTAGGGTCCTCTGAATTCTATAGTCTAAGTAAACTTATCAATATGGGTCACAAGGACAAAGGTTTGTTAGGTATGAGGTATTCTACCCAACTTACAAGAGTTAAACTAGTAGTGTGATGGGACAATGGGTCAAGCAATCAAGATAAAGTACAAAGTTAAGCATTTAAGAAATTAAGTAGAACAAAATCACATATCGGATCGAAAGAATTGAGTCGAGGTTGAGTCCTTATCCTTGGTCGAAAAATATATCGGTATCATGATAAAGGTTATAGTCTAGTCTTTATGACCCGAAAGTCATATCATAAAAATAGAGTACCAAGGGACGTGTTTGAGTGGGACATGATATACCTACATGAAGGTGAGCTCGTCTAGGTCTTACATATAAAATTTGTTGGAAGGTAACAGCTAGTATTACACTCCAAATATCAAAGTCACGATAAATGACACAAAAAGATCTAAAATAGAAAGTGGGAGTTCATGAAGTGGCAATTAATGCACAAACATTAAAGAAAATCAAGTTGAAGCATGAAATAAAATTAATTAAGGAATCTAGTAAAATAATTTAGGGACACAGTTTTCAGAGAGAAGATAGTCTCCAAGGTGGATACAGTCAAAGAACGATTAAATCATTTCTCAAATTTCAAACAGTTAGAAGGTCACAATAAAAGATTGGATTTGGGGAAAGGTCGAGTAAGTCAAAGTTGAGATATAGTCACATGGTTTGGTCGAAGACCAATTATACTTGCGTATATACAACTGTTTTGGTCATGGATGGAATATAGAGTACCTCTATCTCATTAGGGTGACCTTGCCTGCTTCTTGGTTCTCTATCAAGATAAGATTTAATCCCAAAATTTAAGTTCCCAATATGTATTTCCGAGCTTGACATAAACTACGATATTCAAGCATAATCAAAAATAATTCAAGTCTTTAATAACCCTAAGATAACCCTTAGTATGACAAAATATTTTTTTTCCCTCCAATATGCACAACTAAACTTTCTTATTCTCTAGTCGGTTGAGCTCATCCATCATAACTTAAAAAAATTTAGATTCCTCTAATCAATCTCAAAATAAGCTTTATCATATCTCTTAATAAATTTTCCACAAAATCGCAATATTATAAATCCAAACTTTAAACTCAAGATTTAGATAATCTTATCAATCGTGAATTATGCGACAAAATTTGAAGATTTTTTTTTCATAATTGAAATATTAAACTCAAAATCTAAATAAATTTATCAATCATAGATCGTATGACACAGTTCGAAATTTAAAATTTTCCTCAAATCAATTTATATCATCAAAAGATATGAATAGCTATAACCCGAAAATCATAAATATTTTCTAAATCTTCAAAATCAAAGATTTTACTCAATCTTCTATCAATCCTTTGGTGAATACTCCTAGTAGTCTCAAGATAAAATTCTCTCTGTCCTCAAAGTTGGTAATATTGCTATAACCCAACTTAGAATTAACTAATCCTTAAGATCATACTTTTAGAAAAATAAATGCCTCTATATCTTAAATAAGACCTCAATGTATAATTGTGAATGTAATCCTTCTAGTCACATGTTTGACCTATGAGCATATACTAGTGTAGTCATCTTCCTAACCGATATTAAGCACGAGAAAGTAAGGATTCACGGTAGAAAGGGGTCAAACAAGATGCAATCAAGGGAGGGAAACGAGAGTTCGAAGTTTGGAGTCAAGAAAGAATGTCAAGTATATGGATGAGATCCTACACTCTAATCCATCTTCAGGCTCACATCGGTACAATAACGTAACCGAAGTGATAAACTTGAGCTGCGTGGGCCACCACAAAAATATGTAACGTCCCAGTCCCAAAATACGTAGGACCAAGTACGTAGACATGTCAGCTGTATATATACGAAGCATACTCCAATATACGTAAACTTCGTATGTATACATAAGCTGTAAAATGCAGTAACCATGAAACTAATCTCATCCACAAATAAATATATATTAAAATCAACTTATAAATGTCATTTGTACAAAACGTTGGGCGGAGACAAATATACTGCCAATAAAAAGAGAGAAATACATAGCAACGATGGAAGAGTCGAGCGAAGCGAAAGACGATCCGAAAGCTAGCATCGCGAAGGTAGATTGTAAACTATGTCCTTGGCTAGATCACCGGCAAAAATCACCAACACACCTGGAGAGATCACCAGGTCCTCAGAGGACTAGCAAGATACATAATATACAAGCCAAAAAGTAACAATACAAGTATGCAGAGAAGTAAGAAATAATTAAAGAAATCAACCGAGTCAGAATAACTAAGATACCAAGATCTAAGACACAAAGATCCTAAGACACCGGCATGCCATACTAGTCGTGGCTAATAGGTCAAATCTATAGACTGTAGTCAAGGCAAGCACTCCCAATCTATAGTGTCTCAATCACAGTTAAGGCAAGCACTCCAATTGAGACGGTAGCCATTCCTAGTAAAATAATCCCATAGACCGTAGTCAAGATAAGTGAAATAACGTGTATGCAACTCTAGAGGGGGGTGAATAGAGTTTGTGTCGATAATCACCAAACAAAAATTAACTATATATCACCTCCACAAAAAACTATCAAGATAGTAAATAAATCAGAGAAAATGCGAAAGTAAATAAAGATCAGAAGAGCATTCGCAGACACAGCAGTTTTAACCTGGTTTCTCTCGTGGAGGACTAGTCCAGGCCTGAGAACTCTAGCTCAGGATTGAAATCCACTATTTGTGAAATAGTGTACAACTACGTGCCTTTACACAGAAGAGCACGCCAACTTCTTACAGATTCGCAGGTGGCAAAACTTGGAATTGTCCAAGTGACTTTTCTTTCACTCTTGCACATAACTTCTAGCTGATATCGCACTGAGCACCTTGGGCTAAGGAGAGTTGTGGCTTAGGAGATATGGAAGAATAAGGCTTGGAGTAGTAGAGCTTAGAAAGCTTGAATGTTTGAAGGTGAGAGATAGAAAGATGATATGAAATGAGAGAAATCAAGTCTTATTTATACTACTCTGGGGAGGCAGAGTTCGGCCCGAATTCTGCCCCAAGAATTTAAATTTGAACGTTGGACAGCTTGTACCAAGCAGGCCCTAAAAATCAGGGTGCTGAAAATCAGGAGACAGAGTTCGGCCCGAACTCTGTGTGGGGGCAGAGTTCGGCCCGAACTCTGCCTCCTAGGTGGCAGAATGGCCTTTGGGCTTTTGGGCTTTGTTTGGCTTGGTGGAGCTTGGGCTTGGTTCAGGAATTAGTATGTTTGTATGGTAGAGCTTGGAGAGATATGTCTAGGGGTTGAGATGACACAGTGCGACTCAACGTACACATTCTCCTAGACTCAGTAAATTAAATATTACAGACTTTGAACAAATAGGAAAACCAAGAGCCCTTTGATGACGTCTTTCTTCTGATATTTGAGCAGACCTGAAGACGTCTTTTTCTTTGACAGCAATCGTCCAAAGATAAGCATATCTGGAAATCTGAATACCGAACCCCCGATACGAGGCCCCGGATAGATCGCTAGACGGTTCGGAGAAATCTCTTCGTATGACGTCGTCTTTGGTCAATCATTAATTCTTCATTGCCTATGTCCTAGTTTGATTATGTTTGATCATGTTTACTGCATGTCTACAAATACATGTTAGGCCAGCAAAATATGTTGCAGTACGATACAAGCATAGTAATATAATATAGGACAATTAGGACAATGCTAAGTTTAAGTAGCAACATGATAGTGAGTATATGAATATTAGTGACATCATTATGTTAAACTTGGTTGATTAGCCATATTCAAAAATACGATGTAATCATTGGGCCAACAATCTCCCCCTTTTTGATTATGGCAAATCGGTTAAGTTTAAGACAGATACGATAGATGCATGTATCACTAATAAACATATATTGTGTGCTAACTTAAACTTATTTCTCCCCCTTTGATATGATCAAAAAATAAGCTCCCCGTAATAAGAGATAAAACGAACTCAAGCAGAAGTAAAGGAGGAAGACATAGACAATCATGATCAAGATATACTAAATGAAGAACAATGGAAGAAGTGTGTAAAGACAAGTATAGAAACTACATACCAAATGTAGAGTGCTAAATAGAAAATAGCTTGTCAAAACACAAATAGTTGGTAAAACTAAAAGAATTTTAAAATAATCAATAGATAGTTTACCAACATAAAATCCAAGAAAGACATCCAAAAACATAGTATGATATGACATATTGCTCTAGTTTTGGAAGAGAATTATGGAAAAAAATTCAATCAAAAACCATAGAGATTAGATAATTGCAAATAATAGATATCAAAGAAGAAAGATACCAATTGAGATATTAAAATATATAAACTTGATATCAGTTGAAATAAATAAACTTGAACCATTGATCAATGAAACTATGATAGTCACAATTGTCCATAGATAAATAGTGGAACAAAATAAAGGAATAGAGCAATTGATATAAAATGTTCTTAATATTTGTAAATCTATTTGCTTATCAAAAATTCATGCATTTGAACTCAATTACCTTATCATGCTATAAGAATACCCTTTAGATAAACATGAAGGTAAAGGAGAAAAATATTTGAGAAAGAGAAATTCAGTCGACTTGAATGCTCCCCCTCAAACTATTACCAATATAGATAAAATCATGAATTTTGGGTAAGTCCTCAACAAGGAAAGCCAAATCAATTAAACATACAAGGAAAGCCAAATCAAAGAAAGCACAATAGTCATCAAGATATAAGATACGAAAGTTAATATTAACGAAATGACTCATATAAAATAGAGAGATAATATTATAAAAAAATTGCATATACTCTCATAAACCTTTCACAAAATATCAGTATCATAACCTCAATCACTAATATATAAAAAATATGGGTCAATGATGAACTACGTATACGACATATTAAAGGGTATAAATGAATTGAACCAATTTATTTGCTCCCCCTTAAAATATGCGTATCTAGTTCCAAAGCACTTATAGCATAAAAATGATAACTTCAATATCTAGGGGCAAATCAACTATTGATTTCTCCCCTTGCTCAATGCATATAAGGCTATAAAAACGTCATAAAATGAATAATGTCATCTTTAGTCAAGAAGATATATCCACTAATAGTCACTAAAGATGAACGAAAAAATAATATTTTAATTAAGCACATCTAATCAAAAGAGATATACATTAGCCTATAGAAGAATTAAATATGATACATCAATGCATGTTACCTTTTGAGAAGAAGGTCATCATGAAAGAAATAAAGTCAATTAAATAAATCATGACAAAATTCAAAATATAGCTCAAAAAATAAAAAAATAAAACTCAAATATCATGTCCATGATTATCTAATTAAGAAATGATCAACCAATTTATTGCTTTACATGGACTATGTGTGTTTTACAACATATGTACCCATCAACGGGTAATAATCCAACCTTGCTAATACTAAATAAGAAAACAATGAAGTTCAAATAGCAAAAAGCATATGTGATAATCCATGATTAGTCAAAGTAGAGTAATAAATTAACTTGATAACCACATAATTAGATAATATAGGACTACTCAACCATTAGGATCATTCATAAAGTAACCCAATAAATAATTATGATCCGTCATAAATCTCATCTAAAAACCATATAAACAAACCAAGAAAATATAGAAAAGAGTCAATCTTATTTAAATGATTGCAAATTTATTTCAAAAAAATGTAATGATAATATGATAAAATCAAGACTTAAAAGTGAGAGGAATTTGAAAGATGCTGCTAATGACTAGTATGGAAGGAAGTTAAAGCGATGAATCACAAACCTCAATGAAAACAAGATTAAATAAAAATTTGTCAAACTAATTTTAGAGACCAACCATATGTATCTAAAATAGAATACAAATTTTATCAAGAAAATTCATAAATCTTATTTTGTAAACTAGCATATCACATATAGATTGAAATTCAAAAAGATAGCTAGATGAGTGAAAGTGAACAAAAATTATGTAGCTTAATCAATATATCGTAAATAATCAAGCTACATAACTAATTAAGATTAATGAGGTAGGCCATTAACAGGATAAATGTGCTCATTAAACCTTAAGTCACTAACACTAAAGATACATGCTTAAGCAAAGAGTTCACAATAAGGGTAATACAATTTGAATGATCAAAATAATTTATATACTCTTTGTTAAGCAAGGATAAGAGTATAAGATAGCAAGTAAATAAATTAGACTTTCATCAAGTAAAGGACAAAAGAGATGTTCATAAAAACACAATAGAATAAATCTCTTTGCCAAGTATTGAGATTAACCCAAGATAATGAAATAATAGATTGATCTAGAGAATGCAAAATATAACCATTATGAAAGTGTATTATCTAAAAATAGAAAATCTTAACGCAAAAGCTCAATCCATAGTAGCTAAAGACATGAGAAGTATGATATATCAATTACATGTATTCTCATGTGCTACAAAAACATCATGGACAATAATAATAAAATATTTATAGCTCAAAATATAGGGCTAAAAATGATGATGTATTCTGGAACTTAGGGGTGGATCCAGAACTAGATAGTGGTTGCAATTAGACCTTAATAAATCTTAAGTCTATAAAGTATTGATCACTTTGGGTTAGCTATAGGGGCCGGTTCCCAGCTAGCGGTAGTCCGAAGACTAGTACACCGTGTCACTTCAGGCTATTTACACCTGTATGACAGAAGGACTCTTTCAGCTTGTTCCCAAAATGTTCTTTACTTTTAAGAATTTAGATTTAAAGGAATATATGCAGTATCATGAAACAACATCAAAATCCAAAATTTCTAAGTATAAGAAAGGTAAATACCCAAATAATAATCAAAGAATGATCATCAAATTTTACTAAGAATATTTTCAAAACAAACATTTTCATAATGCACTTATGGAAAAAAAAAATATAGAAGATATATGCTCAAAATGTGTACTAATAAGTACGATAATTTAACAAGTAAGGTAAAGCACAAAACCAAGCAATCTTAAAAGAACTTCCATAAAAGTCATGAACAAGACACTAATAAGCATTTTCTCTCAACATCCTAACTTGAAGACGTAAACAAATAAATATCAGAAGTTAGGAATCATTAATATATTCATATTTATCACAAATAGGCATACATGAAAAAATCAAAAATCAATTAAAAGACATATGTCCATAAAGTCACCCAAGAGGTAAGAAGTATTATCAAAAGAAAACTTTAAGGAAGAAGCTAATTGATTCAAGAAAAGATGCATGAATTTGGTCAAAAAAATCAATAGCTAAAGTATGAGGTAAGCACAAGTATGAATAGATACTCTTATGAAACTTGAGCTTAACTCATATGTCCACATAAAGATATTTATACAAAAATAGATATCGATATAAGAAACATGACCTACACGTAAATGGAGATAAATATAGTCATGTATAAATAAACTTTATTAGGCAAGGACATTCTCAAGAGGATAATCAAAATAAAATATGAGAATCGATAATAAATATTATGTAAGCACAAGGTTAAAATAGAAGTATAAGAAGCTTGTGCTAAACATATATTCACAAATACCGATTAAGATAAATATAACATATTAAATACAAATCGGAAAGAAGTAACTATCTCAAAACTTTTAAAGACGGAGAGTTAAAATCATATTAACTCAAATCAAAATCAAGGTCCTATGGACTAGAGTGATATGCATGCTTTATAAATAAGGATTAAGAATAACGAGCATGCATATATAAATGTGTCACACTACTAGAAAATGAGTGATAAACTACATAGTGTGAACTAATCATTTAAGCTAAGTAACTAGTCATGCTAGATAAAAGAAATGATAAGAAAATTAACTAAGCATGCTAGTATTATATCTCACATTGATTTATATAATCAACTAAAGGATATCAATGTAAGCTAGTAGCAAGACATCAAGAGAACATGCTAGATTCAACAAATATAAACCATTTAAAGAGAATCATTTAGCATGTTACCAAAGTGGCTCTAGTAGCCATACTTGTGTTGGTGCAATTGCTTAGAAGATGACCTTTGAGCTTTGCAACCATCAACACGCTTCCTCGGTGCTATGTCCTGATACAAGAAGCTCCACCTACAACATTAGGTGAAGACTTTGGTATCCAAATAAACTTGGACCCACATTTGTTAGATTTATGGACCCATATACTATTTACTCTAGCATTGGTAGAAGCACTCCTGCGAATAGGACAAGTTTACTCATGTGTTTAATGCGAGAGCAATAGAAGCACCTAATACTATGTGTGCACATGTATCGAAATGAGCATAATTATGAACATGTGATATACTAGAATGATGAATATCTCTAGAGTGAGCATGCATGAATTTGGTCTTAAGAATATCATCTTCTAATAGCAAATTATTA
>JANAVB010021798.1:17798949-17808949 GCA_029216955.1 Iris pallida
TCACTATGAGCATCTGTGTTGTTTGTCAAGAAGAAAATGGCTCAATACATCTTTGTATCGATTATCGAGTTGAATAAGGCCACAGTCCAGAACAAATATCCATTGCCCCATATAGATGACTTATTCGATCAATTACAGGGTGCTTCGGTGTTTTCTAAAATTGATCTTCGCTCCGGTTACTATCAACTCATGATTAAGTTGGACGATGTGTCGAAGTTAGCCTTCCGCATTCAATACGGCCATTATGAATTCCTGGTAATGTCGTTCGGCCTAACGAATACCCTAGCTGCTTTCATAGATTTAATGAATCGGGTGTTTTGACCCTTCCTCGACAAGTTCGTAATAGTTTTCATCGACAATATACTCGTCTACTCGAAGGACAAGCGGCAACACGCTGAGCATCTGCGGACTCTGCTTCAGACCCTTCGAGAAAATTAGTTATATGTGAAACAGAGCAAATATGAATTTTGGCTGAGCATCATCGCATTCCTCGGACCCATCATTTCATCCGAAGGCATTACAGTCGACCCAAAGAAAGTTGAAGCCATTGTCGATTAGAAATGGTCAGCAGCAGTCGGCGAGATTCAAAGCTTCTTTGGCTTAGCAGGATACTACCGACGCTTCATGAAGGATTTCACGAAGATCATATCGCCTCTGACTCGCCTCACCCAGAAAGGAGTCGCTTTTGAATGGTCAGACGAATATGAAGCTTCCTTCCAGGAGTTAAAGCAACGGCTCGTCTCGGCCCCGATACTCGTACTTCTAGAAGGGACTGAAGGATTCCAGATATTCAGCGATGCATTCGCCTATGGTTTGGGGGGTGTGCTAATACAGCAGAACAAGGTGATATCTTTTGCTTCCGACAGCTAAAGCCATACAAGAAGAACAACCCCACCCATGACCTGGAGTTAGCGGCGATTGTGTTTGCGTTAAAATTGTGGCATCACTATCTTTATGGCGTGGCATACGCAATCTATATGGATCACAAGAGCCTTAAGTATCTATTTACGCAGAAGGAGCTAAACTTGCTGCAAAGGCGTTGGCTTGAACTAATCAAAGATTACGATTTAACTATTACTATATGCCGGACAAAGGAAATATTGTGGCAGACGCACTGAGTCGGAAGTATATTACCTCGCTATCTATCGACCGCAGATTGCTACGTAACCTAGAAGAGATGGGCATCGACCTCCGAGTTTGATTCATGGATGTGCAGTTGGCACAGTTGCAGCTAGAGCCGAGCTTGCGATAAAAGATCAAGACCGCTCAGAAGGATGATTCATACCTGAAGAAAGTGCGAGAGCTAATTTCAACGGGTATTGTGACCGACTTTACGGAAGATGAAACCGGCGTGCTTCGATTGAAGGCTAGGCTATGTGTTTTAGATGATTCAAAACTTAGAAAGGAGATATTGACGGAGGTGCACTACGCGAAATACATCTTGCATCCAGGCAGCACAAAAATGTACAAGGACCTCTATACGACCTTCTGGTGGCACAGAATGGAGAGAGATGTGGCACTCTTCGTGTCGCAACATGGCCTGTCAGCAGGTAAAAGCTGAGCATCAGAGGCCGGGCAAGAAAATACAGAATCTGGCGATTCCAGAATGGAAGTGGTAGAACGATGCACGAATTTTATTGTTGGTCTGCCGAAGATGTCGCGAGGAAATGATGCCATCTGGGTCATCGTTGATCGCCTAACCAATTCAGCGCACTTCATTGCCATTAAAGATACTTGGAGTGTTGATCGTCTGGCTCAGATTTATCTTAACAAGAGTATGATAGAGAGTCCCTGTATCCATCGTCTCTGATCGGAATGCACAATTTCTATCGCATTTCTGGTTTAGCCTTCAGTCGGCTCTAGGTACCAAGTTCAGTTCAGCTCAGCTTATATCCCCAGACTGACGACCAAACGGAGCATATGTATTAGATTCTTGAAGACATGTTACGGCTCTACACAATTTACTTTAAGTCGAGTTGGGATGTTCATCTACATCTTGTTGGTCCATTGCCTAATGGTCACACCTGATTTTGATAATCAACGACGACTTAAGTCGATATACAAATATACGAAACTGCTACTAATGTTTCAGGTCATTGATATCAATATTAAAAGAACGTATTGCACTATTAATAGCATTCAAGTCATCATCCAAAAGCAAATTGTAACGGAATCCAGATCGAGTCATTTTTACATTTTTTCTATATTTTTTACTTTTTGAGTCTAGGATGTAAAGTGTAAAATTGATCGGATATTACTGGCTTAGGTTATCTCCAGTCCACATTTCCAAAAAGCCTATCCATATCTCAAAATCTACATATCTAAAAGCCCAAAAACCTATGCAATTTGGTTATTCAAATCTAGTTCTAAACTATCAGAACTCTAACAAACTTTAACCGAGTTCGGTCCGAGTTCTGACCGAGTTCGGTCAAGTCAAATTTGAAATTCAGTTGCCCCCAAATCTGCATCCAACGTTCGTTTGCAAGATCTTAGCATCCGAACTCTGTCCGAGTTTGGTCAAAAAAACACCTATAAATAGAGAAGATTTTCACATTTCTAATCACTCATTCACTCTTCTCTCTATTCATTCTTAAAGTATTTTCAATGATCTAAAGCTTTTACATTCCATCTATACTTCTCTTAGCCAAAGCCAGTAGCATCTTATTCGATTTAGAGTCTTTGGTTTACAGAGTTGTAAAGAGGTTGCAAGTCAGAAAATATCTCAGTTTTTGGACTCAGTCGTGCGTTCGTCACCAAGCACGATATTATGAAGTCGGTCGTGCACTTATCGCCAAGCACGGTTGTAAAAAGATGGCAAGCTCTTATTTTGTCATGATTCGCACCCAATATAAGGGCACAAGACCGTGGTTACATCCAGCCTACGTCGCAGCGTCGACGGTAGAACGCTGTCCTAGGTCACAAATATCTATCACAGTATAAATGTACCTGTACAGAATATACTCTCCAACGAAGGACAACACAGAAGGTATACTCAATCACAATTCTAAGATGGATAAATAGCACGATAAGATAGATACGAATCACGGAGTGTAATACAACCAGAAAAAATAAGTTAAGTGTTATCAACACCAAAATCTCAACATTTGAATAATACATCTCAAAATGATAACAGAAATAAGATAAAGATCCTAGTAATCTAGCCTAGGCACTAGGGTAGTATCCTCAGCACAAGCTGGATCCTCCTGAGGGTCCAGGTCGCAAGTATCATCTACCTCAGTCCCATAGTAGGTAGTACAGAAATCCTCCATATTCTCTGTAATATTTTGTCAACGGGTCCAGTCAGGACAGAAACGAATACATAACTCTAATACAGTTCATAACATGGCAGGAAATATAGAACAAGAAATAGAATAAGATACATGAAATGATGTAAGAGATGTACATAAAAATGGAGATAACAGGTAATTCTGGGTACAGAAAATAAGATAGAGAACTATGAACTGTAAGAACTATCAGTATTTAGAGCACAAGTTGGTTATGTGATTTGGTTTAGGTTTTGCACACAAGTTATCTATGGTAACTCTATTATACATGAGGGTATAATAGACATGTACACGAGTATACTAGAGGGATAATCACATAACCACTTCTACTCCCCCGCCCCAATCAATACACAAGGATCCATTCAAGTTACGTTACGTACACGATTTTTGGTTATACATGAAGCACATGTGAACATGAGAGTACATGAGAGCACACGTGTGTACACGAATAATACGAGAGCAAGAAGTACATGATGTACAGGAAAACACATGACATGAAGTACCCGATGCACCCAATAAAGGGATAACATCTCAAGAAAAGATTCATATAGTACTAATCCGTGTGAAAAATGTGTCAGTATCAAGTAAATAGTCTAGAGTAAGAATATAAGTCCTATTAAGAATGAAACGATCAGAGTATGTACTCGCCTGATATCCTGAGTGACTGATGAAACAGATGTCCAAACTGGAGTAACTGGGTCCTATTTAGAGCAATACAGGTTACAATATGTTCAATATGAAATAATTGAAGTTTATAATACAATCTACATGATTCTAGGTCATTCTAGGTCAAAGTCAACTCTTGGTCAACCTTCTAGTCAAACTAGGTCAACATCCAAGCTAACTTGGTCAACTGTCGGGTTTGGTCAAACT
Source organism: Iris pallida (assembly GCA_029216955.1). Classification (NCBI taxonomy): domain Eukaryota; kingdom Viridiplantae; phylum Streptophyta; class Magnoliopsida; order Asparagales; family Iridaceae; genus Iris; species Iris pallida. Next base: position 17,803,107 of record JANAVB010021798.1, read on the forward strand.
CTAGTCAACTAACTCAATTAGGCCTATTGGGTCCATTCTAGATCAATCTATAGGATATCTCAACCATAGGCTAGGATACCAAGATACTAGATATAGATATACCCTATATACAATACCACTTATATATATACTCTCACAACATATATATAAATATAACATATCTATAGCCTATCATCTATATACATTACCCACATGTATATAACAATACCTATACATATCACACATATCAATACCCTCACTATATAATACATATACATATATATCAATAGCTATCCTCATATGATACTTATATACTCTCATATAACTCACAGCCTACACTAGATAGCATATACCCTCACAAAGACAACCCCATATAAACATGGAAAAACCTCACAACTGTATACATATACATAACACACATATATAGAAAAACCTCACAACTGTATAACATATACATAACACACACACACACACACACACACACACACACACACACACACACACATATATATATATATATATATATATATAATATTATATATATATATATATATATAATATATATATATATATATATATATATAAACTCACCACTCTATATATCTAACATATATAACTCAACACCAAACCCCACCTACTGATCTCAGAAATCTCACATAACCTTATCAAATACTCTCATACTATAACCTACATACATCACAATATTTATTATATTATATTTATATTTATATTTATATTTATATTTATATTTATATTTATATTATATATATATATATATATATATATATATATATATATATAAGGAAAATGAACTCATATAGGTATATCTCATAAAAACTGAGTACATCTCAGGCTCCAGAATCTGAACCCAAAACCCTCAGTTAGCAAACCCCACACTCAACCACAATCTAACAAACTATAAACCCCCAAACTTAATATCATACCACATACAAATATAACCATATCTATATATTACATACATATAACTATATAGTATGCAACAGAATGGAAAGGGGGTCTGTGTGTGTATAGTGTGTGTCACAAGATATCAGATTGTGTAAACAAGAGTGCAGTTGTGTGTGTGATGTGAACATGCAAAGGTGTCAAGGGATGTGTCCTGAGATGCAGTGAAGTGTCAAAGAGTGTATCAGTGTAGAATAAACTAGAGTATCAAAGGGGTGTCACTATGGTATCCAAGTAACAAGTGTCAGGTGTCCATGGTATGATTCATGTGTCCACGAGTGTGTCAAACAATTATATCTAGTGTCAAAACAGTGAATTATTATGGTTTTAGACAATGACACAGAGTATTTACAGGCAGTATGTGTACAATAATGTGAATGTGTGTATGTGAGCTCGAATGTGCGTGTGCAGGCATGTCAATAGGTGTCATGGTGAGTGTCTAGCAAGTCATCATGTGTCCAAAGTATCGAAGTGCATCAGAACACAAAGTGTCAACACATGGAGTGTTCGACTAGAATCTGTGGGTCGAATATCTCATCGAACACAAATCAATCCAACCCAAACCTCTCATGCCACGTGTCAGTCGAAGCCCCTTCCCATATCAGTAGGTGGCACACGAATTATGTCGTGTCCAGAGAGCACAGACACACAGCAACAGGGGAACACTGTTTCTCCTGTGCAGTGTACAGCACGTATCCCCGTGTCCAATTTGACATGAAAATGACACAACTCAACTCAGTCAAAACCTATTGTAATCTACATTAAATAAGCTTTCCAAAAATATAATTTATACAGAAAATAGAGAACAAAAGTCCTAAGGGGCATTTCAACGAACACTTGAGATATCTCTCCAATATGAAGCGATAAGCCCATGATAAGGGCACCAAATGGACATGAACTGAACCCAAATCAATCCTAGGGCTAAGGGGACCCTAAATGAATGCATCTATGAAAAGAAAATAGAAATCTAATAGGTTTAAAGATCATTACCTATTGAGAGTTGGAATCTCAATAAAATCCCTTTAAAAGATCCTACACCAAATCCAATGGCCAAATTGCTTCCAATCTTTGCTAGCTAGCCAATTGAGACTCCCTCTACCCAAGGAGAGTGCAATACAATTGGTTTGGTTGAATTTGGAGGTAATTTGATGAAAGGGGACAAATTTGGAGAAGAACACAATTAGGGTTAGGTTTCCAATGAAAGAGGCAATAAGGGAGGCTAATGATAACCTATATAGTGGTGGGAAGCAAGGGGTGGCCGGCCAAGACTAGCTAGGGTTAGGGTTAGGTCCAATTTTGCCTTTAAGGCCTTCCTATATCAATTCAAGCCCTTTAGGAAAAGGCCCAAACTTGCTTAGGTTTCTAGCCAATTTTAGGTTCTAACATAATATCTAGAAATTTTAGAACTTAGCTAACGTGTTTAATTCTACTAACTAAGTCTCCAGGATCATGATCAACATCTAGACTAAGGTAATTCTAGGGTTTTACCTAACATAACACTTAGCACATTATGAATTAAATAAAATTCAAAAATAATCAAATATTCATAAATTACCAAAATACCCTTATTCTAAAAGTGGTAGTGACACATTTAGCTTGCAAATAGCGGATTAACAGCGGGCAAGAGTACTCGTAACTGGATTAGTCCTCTCAGAGAAAAACCATATATCGCGTGTTCACTGAGTTTGATCTTCTCTCTTTTACTACAATTTAAATTATTATCTCTTTACTTGCCATAGTTTATAACTGTTAAATTTTTAATTAGTGATTATTTTTGCTGCACTCACACATACTCTATTCACCCCCTCTAGAGGTGCTCAATAGCCCTACTCGTCTGGCTGAATTTGTATACAACAATAGCTATCAATCCAGCATCCAGATGGTGCCATACGAAGCTTTGTACGGATGAAACTACAGGTCACCCACTTGCTGGGACGAAGTCGAAGAGCGGTAGATTCTCGGCTCGGAGCTGGTGGAATAGACTGTGCAGAAAGTTTGGCTCATTCGAAAAAGATTAAAGACCACGCAGAGTCGACAAAAAAGTTATGCGGATGTCCATCGTCGACCCCTCGAGTTTCTAAAAGGCGATAATGTATTTCTTAAAGTGTCGCCCATGTGAGGAGTTACTCGGTTTGGTGCAAAAGAAAAAGCTGAGTCCGAGATTTGTTGGACCGTTCGAAATACTCAAGCGAGTTAACCCAGTGGCCTATCAAATTGCCCTGCCGCAAGCGCTAGCGGATGTGCACGATATCTTCTACGTCTCTCAGTTACAAAAGTACGTGCACGACCCAAGCCACGTGATAGATTTTGGTCAGCTGGAGCTGAAGGCATACTTATCCTACGTTAAAGTGCCAGTCTAAATCATGGAACGCAAGGATAAGCTGCTACGAATCGAGTGATCCATCTCGTCTGCGTGCTCTGGAGTAATCATTCGGTCAAGAAATTGACCTGGGAACTTGAATCGGAGATGAAGGAGAAATTTCCTTCATTGTTCTCTTAGAGATAGGTTTTATTCTTAAGTTTCGAAGATGAAACTTTTTCTTAGTTGGTTATAGTGCAGTGCCCCGTCCCTACATCATGCCCCATTTTCGTCTACGGATACGCGAGAAAGGAACACTGTCGCTACTGATTCAGTCGGGACCGATATATCGGGATCGGTTGAATCGGTCGAACGGAAACGATTGAATTAAGATCCTTTTCTCATTATGGAAAGGCTTCTTCAGAATCAAGTCCCATATTCAGCGGGTTGTGCCTCGAGGATTGGTTCTGTGGCTGAGTCGAGAGAGACCTCCCGTTGCTCTGCTTTTCATGTCGCACTTGTTTTGGCTTTGGCTTTATTTTCGTGAATGCGTCTTCGTGAATGTTTTAGATAGTTTTTATGGCTTGCGCTTTCAAACTTCACATGCGTATCGAATTCCTTGAATAACACAGTGTTCTAATCAGTTACTTATACGATTGTAGGTGATCGCGTAGGCGACGTCTAAGCACAGCCAACTCCCTCACCTGAAGTAAAGAGTAAGGTGAGTGGCTGGCCTCCTTCGCCTCGACCCTCTGTTTCAAAATCAATCATGAAACACAAAGGTAATGCTTGTAGCCATAGTGTAGAATCAATGAATTGAGGCACGATTCTTCACAAAACACTTGCTAAAGGCAACTTGGAATAACCGTATCAATTTGAGTAATTTACTCTAAAAATGTAAGTTTCACACCAAAAATAGAAAAGATAAGGTTCTAGAAAAGAGAGAGAATTATTTCATGATCTGCAAAAAAAGGTCATTGGACAACTTACATAAGGTGTAGTTTTCTCGAACGGTTGCCTAGGCCAAGGAACCAATTCGGCCTAGGAGGAACGAGTTATAGCAAGCGCCAGCAATGTGTCGACGCTGGTGATTCGAGAACTTTGCATAGGGCTCGCTACCCATCGCGAAAGGGTCACCGTCTAATCCAGCTATAGTCCATGATGGCTTGACATTGTCAGTAACCTTCACACCCTTTCAATGTTTGAACTAATATACGTGACATAGGATGAACTTGGATAACTGCTCAATGTATATAATTTCATATGCTTGTCTCAAAATATGTTAACATACAAATCGATCAGAATGGTTAGAAAGATCACCAAATAGCTAACATATTTTATAAAACTGCTTGAACCAAATTCAGAGCTTGGGTTTAATTAGCCACTCGCCAGTACATGTGATCGTACTGACCCTCGCTCTTTACAGGTGCTAGGAATCAAGATGAACCCGCCAACTGACAAGACGACGTTCATGTTTAAAAGCTTCGACCGTGCGTCGAAGACTCCCGTCGCACCACTTTTGAAGACTCTGCAACAGTCCAAAAAATATGTCTCGCCTCCCTCCAATCCAGTGGCTGGAATACTTTTGTTGTAAATGAGGGATGTATGTATGGAACGACTATCTCATCAGCACTTATTTTGTAATCGAGTCATGTTGTAAAGTCTGTGCGGCACAATTGTAATAAAGTCTATAAATGATGTCTATTATCATAAATATAAAGTTTTTCTGTCTTAATGTGTTGTTCAATTTGTCTGCTCTCTTTCTCTCTCTCTCTCTCTCTCTCTCCTCGCTCTCTCTCTCTCTCCTCCTCTCTCCCCTCTCTCTCTCTCTTATGTTGTGTTTCGGATTACCTTATAACTATGCCTTGTGCGATCGCAACCGAGGTTCGTATGGCATCATGCCCGGGGATGACTATCGATTCTTCGAAATCAGGACGTGACACGATATATAGGACTTGTATATACAACTTGTATATGTAAATATACATATACTATAATTGAATTATGATATATATATATAGCCAATGACCGCTAGTCCAAGTGGTTAGTGGAGGCATATGGCCCTTGTGGGCGGAGTTCGAATCCCAGCGGAGCGATTCCGAAAACTAATTACCTTCTTCTATATAATATATATATATATATATATAGATATATATATATATATATATATATATATATTATATATATATATATATAACCAACAAAGAATTATTGATAGGTGAAAGGTGGCACCGGGAGATAGCCCAAGCACCTACAAAAATTCCAACGACGGAGGACCCATGATGGAAGGACAAAGAAAGCACCAACCGTTGGCACCGGAAGAAAACATATATATATATATATATATATATATAATATATATATATATATATATATATATATATACACTCCAAAAGCAGAACCCTGATAAGCTAGCAGCGAACGAAAGTCAGATTACTAAAGCCATCGAGTCCACGTAATGACTACCAGTCGGCCGCGAAACTCGCCAAACACCAATAACCCAACAAGAAAATGCCTAACATCATATCCTGGAATGTTAGAGGCCTAGCCAACAACCCACCTTGAGGAGATTATGCAGCCTCAAGAAAATTCACAAATAGAC